>PVKA01026815.1:0-31276 GCA_004027165.1 Ctenomys sociabilis
AAAAGTAACATCAGTACTGAAGATGCTGAGGCTGTAGGACTGCTACAAATTTGAAGCCAGCCTGGGATACTCAGTAAGGTCACAGCTACATTGGACTACATAGTGAGACCTCATCTTAATAAGCAAAAACTAAGAGAGAGCAAAACAGAGAGAGAGAGAGACAGAGAGACAGACAGACAGAGACAGAGAGAGAGACAGAGATAAACAGAGACAGACAGACAGATGGACAGAAAAACAGAGAGATAAGAAAGACACACAGACACAGAGACAGAGAGACAGGGACAGAGACAGAGACGTAGAGATACAGAAACAAGGAGACACAGACAAACAAAGACAGAGATAGAAACAAAGAGACAGAAAGAGAAAAACAGAATGAATCCAAATAAATAACCTTATGGTGCACCTCAGTGTTTTAAACAAATGAGAACAATCTGAATACAGGTTTAGTGCAAGGAAAGAAATTATGAAGACTAGTGCAGAAGTAATGAAATGAATTAAAAAAATAAAAGCAATTGGTGAATGATAAATCTTGTCCTCTGAATAAGTAAGACAAGCTCTTGTCCAATCTTCTCAAAAACAGAAAGGAAATAAGTCAATGCTATTACCAATAACCAGGAAGAAATCAACATGGTTGGTACCAAAATCCAGAATGTCATTTCTACTTCACGAACTTGTGTTCCAATAAATTGAAGAACTCAGAAGAAATAGGGGAATTCCTAGATACATATTAATTATCAAATCTGAATGAAGAAGCCTAAAAGTCCTGAATCATACTAGAGTAGAAAAATGTCATTATTCTTCAAGCTCTTTAGTGAATATGACAGAAGTGTTACACATTAACTCCTACTTAATAGCTCAGTTATATTTGTTAGCCTAGTTCCCCTCATCTGAAATATGCAAATGATGATTTCTCAAGAAAACTATAAAAATATAATATCTCAGTCTGTGACCATTTACCCTTTAATATAAAGCATTTGTTTCCTTCAAAAAGAAAAATATAAATAAATATTGCCATGCCCTGCTGGACCCGCCCCTGGGGGCACACTGAGATGGCTATTGAAACAGCCTGGTGGCATGTGCCTGTAATTCCAGCTCTTGGGAGGCTGTAAACACATGGATCACTATGAGTCTGAACTAGTAGTGGGACCCTGAAAACCCTGTAGACCATTCCCTTAAAAAATTCAGACCAGCAGGACCTGTCCAGTCCAAACCCAGACATGCTGTGTGAGTGAGACTCCCCAACCATTCTGAGGCATACTGTCCCAGGCCCACAAAGTGAGTGACAACTTCTATTACGTTCTCCAGACCCACAGACCCAGCCCTCGCTCATGCTCTGGAAGTGTGTGGGAGAGTTCTGGCTACCCTGCTCCAGTGGGACCAGTCGTGTCCAAACCCAGGCACACCACATGAGTGAGACCCCCCTCTCGGGCCCTTGAGACCCCATCACTCAGCCACATCCCCCACACATGCCCAGTGAGTGAGAACTTCTGTCAGGTCTCAATACCCCCAGATCCAGCCCTAGCCCAGTCACGGGGAGTGTGTGAAAGAGCTTCCCCCTTCCCTAGCCTCATTGTCCCAGTCAGATGCAGCTCAGACCTGGCATACAGGCCTAGGATGAAACTCTGCAGCTGTAGTCCTTGCAAAAAGAATAGTGGAAAGAAAAACCCAGCTAGTCCACTAGCAGAGCATATTGCCAGAGGAGCAAAGCAGGTTCACTTCCAAGGGCTGCAGCTGGAAAGAGCTGAGCAGAGCAGCCAGACCCATGCCAGGCACAACTGGATAATTTCAAATTTTCTAGATCTACACCTGAATTTCAGTAGGAGCTAAGGTTATAACTACACCAAAGTTCTACAACAAAGATCACAAGACAGTGCTATACAAAATGACAATAAGAAGGAGCAAAATGGAATTTCCGACCCAAAACCCAAACTTAACAAGTGCAGAGAATACTAGCACAAAACAAACTGGGAATCACACATCTGAAATCCATGAATCAATAGCGTCTGAAATAAAGAAACAACTGCAGAAAGGTATAGAGGAACTCAGATCTGAAATAAAAAAAAGAAGTCTCTGAATTAATAGCATCTGAGCTAAACAATCAAATGCAGAAACATGGAGGAACCCCAAGGCCACTCAGAATAAGTGCAGAGGACAAGAGCTCAGTTGAAATCTATGAATTAATAGCATCAGAAGTAAATAAGCAACAACGGAAAGGTATGGAAAAAATCACAGCAGAATTAATTTCTGAAAAAAAGGAAAACTCTAAATTCATAGCATCAGAAGTAAAGAAGTACAGAAACAAATGGAGGAAACGCGATCTGAAATCAACTATGCAGTAAAAGAATGAATGACTGCTTCTAAAGAAGACTGATAAAAAATAGAGATTAGAAGAATGATTGATTCCTTGAATGAGCAAAACAGGAAAGAAATAGATCACATGAAACAGAGTCAAAGAAATACAGAGGTACTAAAAATCTCAATCACAAACTTGCAAAACCATTCAAGTGAAAGTGAAGACAGAGTTTAGATCTTGAAGATGCTGTTGCAGCTAGTGAAACCACAAGAAAAGCTCTCTTAAAAACAACTAGAACGTAGGAAAGAATAATTCTTCACATGCAAGATGATGCAGAGGTGAACAATGTGAGACTAATAAGTATCAATGAGAAAAGAGTCAGTATAAATGATACTGACAAAATATGGGCAGAAGTAATAGCAGAAACATTCCCAAATATGAAGAAAAAATCTGATGTCCAGGTAAACGAAGCATAAAAAGCCAAGTAACGTCAACCCAAATAAAAACACACCGAGACATATAGTAGTCAAGAACCCAGAAATCCAGCACAAGAATAACATACTGAAAGCTGTTAGAGAAAAGAAGAAGATCACATTCAAAGGAAAACACATCAGAATTATGGCCAACTTCTCTTCACAAATCATGAAGGCAAGAAAAGGGTGGAGCAGAGTACCTCAAGTTCTCTATGAAAACAAATTCCAGCCCAGACTACTATACATTGCAAAACTCTCCTTCAAGTTTGATGGAGAAGTGAGATACTTTCATGACAAAGAACAACTAAAGAATTGCATGATGACAAAGCTATCCCTACGCAGGCTACTGAAAAATGTTCTAGAAAGGGACCACATTGACCAGAACTCCATGAATGAGAATGGAAGGAACCCACATCTGTCACACTACCACCAACATACCTTACACACCTAGAGAAATAATTCCTCAAAATATATGTGGAACAAAAACAAAATCTATAATATCAAAAGCAATCCTGGACAACAAAGAGAAGGTGAGACACATTACAATCTCTGACTTGAAATTATATCACAAGGCTACTGTGGTAAAATCAGCACAGCACTGGCAACGAGATAGTCCTGAGGTTCAGTGGAATAGCTTAGAAGATGCTGAAGCTCCTACAGACATGCTCAGTCACCTTATCATTTTAAATATGTTCTATTGATTAATCTTCTTATTTTTATTTTTTTGTGGCAGAACCATGGATTGAACTCAGGCCCTTGCGCTTGCCAGGGAAGCACTTATTCCACCGAGCCATCTCCCAAGCCCCTCAGACACCTTATCTTTGACCAAGGTGCCAAACATACTCGCTAGAAGAAAGACTCTAACAAATTCAGCTCGAAAAATTGGCTCTACACGCCGAAAAATAAACTTGAACTAGATGTATCACTATGCACTAAACTCAAAATGGATTAAAGATCTAAACATTAAAATAAAAACACTAAATCTCCTAGAAGAGAAAGTAGGAGGAACTCTTGAACACTTAGGGGTAGGCAAAGTGTTCATGAACAAAAATGAAATCGCATGGGTAATAGTTGAATGACTTAACAACTTGGACCTCCTCTTATTGAGAAGTTTTTGCACATGAATAGAAATTTCCAACAAAGTGAAAAGACAACCCACAAATTTGAAAAAAATCTTCACTGCTAAGCACTCATACAATGGTCTGCTCTCTAGAATTTATAAATAGCTAAAACATATTAGGGCCCCAAAATTTGAATTCCCAATCCAGAAATGGGCATTGGAGATGAACACATACTTCTCAGAGGTTGAACCTGAAGAAGCAAATAAAGATATGAAAAATGCTCCATGTCACTAGCCATCTGTGAAATGCAAATTAAAACAATACTGGGATATCATCTCACCCTAGACAGAATGGCTAGTATAAAGAAATTGTCTTAGTTATTCTTCTCTAGTTGCTGAGACAAATATACAACACACAAAATGAAGGAAGGAAAGGTTTATTTAGCCGGTAGTTACTGGAGGTTTCTTTCCTTATTCAGCTGACTGCCAGGCAGAGGGGCACATGGCAGAGAGCAGCAATTCATTGTGGCAGAACAGCAACAACAAAGAGTAAAGAACAATAGCTGCAGAAAGACTTCTTTCTGTCTCATATTATATTCAGACTCTCTGTCCCAGGCTTGGGTGCAGTACTCACACTTATAGTCCCAGTAGACCATGAGTTAATCTCAAACTCTCGAAGTCTCCACCCCAAGAATGCATGAGAGTTTGGTAGGATAACTTGACACAAAGTATAACATTCCACCCCTTGAGCCCCAAAGACTCATGCAAAAGCCATTCTAGTCCATCTGTAAGAGTTGCTGAAGTCTTAACAGTTTCAGCATTGCTGAAAATTCCAAGGCCCAAGTCTCTTCCAAGATCCAAGGCAAACTCTTTAATTGTGAGTCCCTATACAAAAGAAAAGTTAAGCACATCCAACATTCAAAGGCAGAAGATAAGCATTATGAATCCGAAAGTTGCAAACAACAGGGGAATACAAAACACTGGAATGAACACAAGCCCAAAATCCAGCAGGGCAAACATTAAATACCATAGTGCCAACTGGAACATCCAAAGCAGTCTGCTCTGAGTTGTGAGCTCCAAAGGCTCTACATGGCTCTGCCCCTGTGGCACTTCTGGTGGTTGTAGCTCCTATGGCTTCATTCTCAGGTCTGATTTTCTCCGTCCTTATAGTTTCCCTTAGATGATCCACATTCCTGGCTTTTTCAAACTTCTGGGGTTTCCACTGAATAGGCTTCTTTCTCAGAGCTTTCCACACTGCCCTCTTGGAGTCACACTGTCTGGGCTCCCAGGCTTTCTTCTGAAATCGAGGTGGAAGCCTTCTTAACCTCAGAACTCCTGCATTCTGCATGGGCCTAAAACCATTACCACTTGGATCATCCCAAAGTCTGCTGCCCCCTGGAATGGTAGCCAAGTTTTCCTTCCTCTTGGCTGTAGAATATAGGGCCTGGGTGGCTGAGCACTCTGATGCTGATGTCTCAGAAAAATTCTCCATGCTGGTGCCATTCTGGAATGTGGCGTGGCCGCTGCCACAATTCTGGAACATGGGGCTCTGCAGCTTTCTTCTCAAGGCAAAATCCCTGACCTTTGCAGTTCTAAGGCTGCAAGGGGTAGAGACCTGCCACCTCCTTTGATGCCTTCAGTCCATCTTTTCCATTTTCTTGTTCCTTCTCTGCAATGGAGATACTCTTACCTTCCATCTTTGCAGTCCACAGCTTTCTTGGCGCTTCCTTTCTGGCCAAACTCACAAGATTTTGAACCATACTGCTGGGCTCCTTGCTCTTCATTCTCAACATAAATCTGGCTAAAAGCCCCTAATAGCAGCCATGCGACTGCCCCAATACTTGGCTGCCTTGAAATATCTTTTGAAAGATTAATCAGTCCAACATGCTTAAACTCAGTCTTAGGGAAAGTCTCTGGACATGAGCAAAATTCAGATAGTCTTTTGGCCAAACCATAACACAAATCATCTGGAGTACAACAATCAATGTGGTCTTTCTTCCAGGGGAAACTTCCCCAGCCTGGTCTTTACAGGCTGGCTTTCTACCAGCTTTCTTGTCTTCTGAGTTCTGACCAGAATCTCCCAAACAGAACAGCCGAAGCTGTTCCAACACTTCTCTGGTAGGCGACATCTCTGAAACGTTACTATTCTTCCAATAAGCCATTTCCAAAAGCTTGTGAGATTTAGTCACAGCAATGACCCTACTCGTGTGGTACCAAATTCTGTCTTAGTTACTCTTTTCTCTTTGCTAGCACAAATACACAACACCCAAAATGAAGGTAGGAAAGGTTTATTTACCTCACAGATACTGGAGGGTTCAGTCCATATTCAGCTGGCTGCAAGGCAGAGGGGCACATGGCAGAGAGCAGCAGTTCATTGTGGCAGAACAGCAACAACAAAGAGCAAAGAGCAATAGCTGTAGAAAGTCTTCTCTCTGCCTGTTATATTATATTCAGGCTCTCTGTTCCAGGCTTGTGTGTAGTACTAACACCCATAATCACAGAAATACTAAAACCCACAATCCCAGTACATCATGAGCTAATCTCAAACTCTAGAAGTCTCCACTGCATCACTGCATGAGACTTTGGGGGGACATCTAGACACAAACTAAAACAGAAATCAACCAACAACAAATGTTGAAGAGTCTCTGGGGAAAATCCCTTCACCACTGCTGGTGGGAATATAGACTGGTGCAACCAGTATGGAAATCAGTGTGGGGACTCCTTAAAATATTAGGACTCAAAATCCCATTCAAACAAGCTATCCCTTACTGGGAATTTTCCCAGAGGATTTGAAAACATCATAGAATATATATGTATCTATGTTTATAGCAGCACAATTTGTGATAGCCAAATTTTGGAAACAACAAAGATACCCATCACCTGAGAAATTGAGGAAAAAAATGTGGTAATGTTATACAATGGACTATTGCCCATAAGGAATGATAAACTAGAAAAATTCATATTTAAGTGGATTCCACTTGAAGATATACTCATAAATGAAATAAGCCAGACACACATGTGTAAATATTATAAAGAATTCCTAGTATAGGAACTCAAAAGAAGAATTACAAATAGAAAGGTATAACACAATTGAAAGGAAAGCAAGAACTTGAAGACTAGACAATGAAGAGAGAGCAAGGAGAAAAGCTAACAAATATGACAAAGACAAAGCCATACAGTTATATGTACAAGATGGGTAAGGCAATGATCCTGAGGATCTTCAGAAGATTTTTGAATCTAGCAGTTAATTTGGAAGGATTCTCACCCTTACTAACCATATATGCTGATACCTGCGAACTAAGCAACTGCACTGAAGATGCCAATTTATAATAGTAGATTCGTGCTTCGAGTGCCTGTCCTTCTGGTCTTCTGAATACATGCTGCTTGTCATGACATGCTGGTTGCTGCGATGCTGTCTCTTAGGTAGATTTTTTTTAAAAGGACTGGGTAGTGAATGAAGACAGGAGACAGGAAAAGGAGTGCTGTGGGACTGTCCTGCTACAATGTTGTATATGGTTAGATTTATAAACTTATGCATAAACATATATAATTGTTTGTTCTTATTTTTAAAATATATTTTAACTTCTTAATATTTTTTACATTATATTTTGTAGGGACTTAAAGTTGAACATATTAGTACTTGGTGAAAAATACCTGATCTATGTTAAGCCTTAGATGTTTGATATTCAGACAGATAGTGAAGTTAAGCTCAACAGCCTATGTTGTATGGTAATAAAAGTAAGTTTCTCTTCTGGAGTGTTTGTGGGAGGCACCATAATCCGGAAGCCTTCCTTTACATTCCTTTTATGGACACTTCCTGTTAATTGCTGCATTATGGCTTCCTGCCTTTGTTCTTTTAATTAGACTTCCTGTGACAAGCTCCTTTGGTTGATCACATGAATGTTATTAGCCTATAACATTACCCTAATGTGTCTACCTCATTGATGACGTTGACTTCCCTCCCCTCTGCTATATAAGCTGTATCACTTCCTTAAATAAACGAGACTTGATCAGAATCCTGTCTTGTCTCCATTTCTCGCGTCCCAGTTCCATGTCTTTGTCAGTCCCCACTCCTCCCCCAGGCGACCTGCGTTGACTGACCTGCTGGACGGGTCAAATGTTGATAATCTAAGTTTGTAGACCAAAGATTAGAGAGAAAGGAGGCCGTAAGGACATCTAACATTTTTGACCCTAGCCTTTCAAGGTCAATTAAGACGCAGGACATATGAGAACCTGTACTGTAACATCACGCAACTCTATTATGTTCTAAGTTTTCTGATCAAGGAGATTATGGGGCCAAAAAGGAAAGTGATTCATGATATAGAGTGTGCCTAAGGAGAGTCATATGGAGAGAACACATTCTCTCATGCTTTCACAGAGAGCAAATTGGTCAAGCAATGGCCGTGACTCATCCACATGGCTGACACTGACAAAGGATCTACAAACTGCGGTACAGGGCCTCAGGATAAATCCTGAGGGAGGTTGACTTATCTTAATTAGATATAAAAGCTAGAGTTATTATTATGTAGGTCTTGCTTTATCTTGATGTTAACCACCCAGCAGAAAAGTATAAAAACAAAGTGTTAGATGGAAAGCCATATTATTATGCCAAGCTGTAAAAGACTCAACTCAACATCTTTTGACATTACCAGACATATGGAAAACCCAATACTATTATGGAGTATTGGACTTTTTTTGGAATATTTTGCTGAATTCACACACCTATAATATCTAAATGACAAAACTAAGCAAAAAAATGTGATACAACTGAATGACCATTTTGTATCTTTAGATTCAAAATAGTTAAGATAGATATAGAGCTACATTCTCTTAATTCAATGAATAGAGGGATCTATTCTGATAATGTTTGTAAATAGAATCATGTCTACATCTTGTACAATAATTAACCACTAAGAAAACATGCAATGTATTGATTATTGAAACTGTCCTACTAATTTGATTTGAAATTCTGCCTTTGCTATTTGTTTTTCAATAAAATTATGGAAAATAAATAAATAAATAAATATTGCTAGAAAACTATCAGAATCAGCCCCAATTTATCTCCTCCCTGCACATAAATACTCCAATAGTCTCATGTGCCATATTCAGCTCCTTCCTCAAAATATTCCTATCTTGGCACACTCATGGTAAAATACAGAAATCTAAAAAAAGAAAAAGAGAAAAGAAATCTTTGATAGTAAGTAGCAATCCCTTCAACTCAATTATAACTCCTCATGATCTATTGTTCCAAAAGCTAAATGCTATGGGCCCAAACCTCCAAAACAAAGGCAAAAGTGAAACAATAACCACAATAAATTTTTCCTATGCAAAATGAAAGCATGAATAATATTTAATTCCATTTTATGTATAATAAGTGAATCTTGCTTTGGGAGAATTGGAAAGGTTTGGATTTATTTGCTTGGTTATCTAAAATCTATTTACATGAGATAAATACTTTTTTTCATTAGTTTCAGTTTATTTATTTTTTAATTTAATTTAATTTTGAAAAGTAAAAGCAAAAGCAAGAACAAGAAACAGAAACAAAGACAGAAACAGGGAAACATAGAACAATATACGTGTTACAGATTTTCAAACCAAGAATAGCTGATTAACAATAGTTGATATATTATCTATTTTCATTGTCAAATATAGTCCTCATATTAACAGGTGGAATTATGTAAGTTTGAACATATGATTGAATGTTACCTCTTGCTTTCAAGAAACTTTATTTTTTTGTTATTATCACTTATTTCTTCTTTTACCTTTTGAAATTTGTTTTAAAAAGAGTACAGTAATAATTGATATAACATTAGGAAAGGTACACAATTAGAAGACCACAATGACAAGTATTTAAGCATGGCTTTTGTGTTACACATTGCTGTCTTTGATGTAGTTGCTCAGATGTAAATATTAGCATACAGTGTGAGTCAAGGTGAAAGTTCCACACATTCACTGGTATTTTCAAAAACACTGATGTAAATTCTTAGTACAATCACCTCAGCCATCCTCTGTATATACTTGCCTATTTTCCACATCTTTTCTTCTTTTTCTCTTCTTCACTGTTTATTTTTATTTATTTATTTATTTATTTGTGGAACTGGAGATTTAACTCATAATCTTGCTCTTGTCAGGGAAGCGCTTATTCCACTGGGCCACCTCCCCAGCCCCTTCTTCTTCATTGTTTAACCCTTAAGTTCTGTTTCTTTTTATTTTACTATATCTGTTACACTTTTCAGGTTTTATTTCTTCTTTTAGGTTGTTACACTAGGGAGAAAATATGATATTTATATGTATGGTCTGATTTCTTTCACTTATTAGTGTAGGCTCTAGTTGCATCCACTTTACTATGAAGCCTTAGAGTTTGTCTTTCTTTATAGCTTAGTAATACTCCATAGCATAAAAATTCCCCATCTGTGTCATCTGCGCCTCAGGTGATGGGCATTTTGTTTGCTTCCATGATTTGGCTATGACAAATTGTGCTGCTATAAACATGGGTGCACTTATTTCACTATGGTATGTTTTCAGTTCTTTTGGGAAAATACCCAGAAGGGGTCCTTTTATTTATTTCTCATCTGATACTGGGGGCTCATGTTTTCAGAACTGTACTGAATTGGAAGAGTGATAGTGCACATCCTTGTCTTGTACCTGATTTTAGAGTAAAATTTTTTCACTTTTCTCAAATTAGAATGATGATAGCTTTTAGTTTGTCATGGGTGACTTTTATCTGATTGAAGAATAAGCAATATCTTGTAATTTTCTGTAGGTATTTCATCATGAATGTGTGTTGGATCTTGTCAAAAGCTTTTTCTACATCTAGTGATACGATTTTTATTTTTTGTGTTTTATTCTCATGATATAGTGTATTACATATATAGACTTGTGTATGTTGAACTATTCCTGAATCCTAGGGGTGAATCACATCTGGTTAAGGTTTATAATCCCCTTCATGATTTATTGCATTCGTTTTGTAGTATTTTATTGAATCTTTTTGTATCTATGTTCATGAGAGAGTTTGACCTGTAGTTCTCTTTTCTCGTTTATGTGTTTCTGGTTTTGATATCACTGATACTTTGCTCTGGAAATGAATTAGAGAGTGTTGCTTCTTTTTCAATTTCATTGAGGAGTTTGAGGAATATTGGGCATAATTCTTCAGCTGTGAATCCAACATTAACTGTGCTTTTCTTTGTTGGTAATTTTTCATTACATTTTAATTTTCATTGGCTATATTGAGTTATTTAGAATTTGTATGTCTTTTTTATTCAGTTTGGTAATTCGTCCCTATATAGGCATTTGCCCATTTCTTCAGCTTTCTATCCTGTGAGAGTAAATATTTTCGAAGTAGGTATTGATAATTTTCTGAATTTCTGCAGGATCTTTATTAATTTCATCCTTTTCTTTACCAGTTTGAATTTGAGATCTCTCTTTTCTTCTTTAGATGAGGTTGGACAAAAATGTATGAATTTTATTTAAACTTTCAAAGAATCAGTTCTTTGATTCATAAATTCTTTGTATTGTTTTCTTTGTCTCAATTTTACTCTACTGTGACCTTTATAATTTCCTCTAGTCTTTGGGATTTGGGCTTGATTTGCTCATACTGTAGAAGACTGAGGTTCATCATTAAGGTTTTAATTTGCTCTCATTCTGCTTTCCTCATGTGAGTTCTGTTCTCTAAATTTCCCTCAGGACTGCTTTCATTGTATCCCACAAATTTTGCTATGTTCTGTTTGAAATTTTTTGGATTGTAGATAGTTTTAAATTTCTTGTTTAATTTCATGTGTGACCAATTGTTTGCTGATTAGGGTGTTATTTAATTTTCATATGTTTATCAGTTTTTGCCATTTCCCTTGTTGATTTTATTTCACACTGCATGATGGTTAGAAAATATGCGTGGAATAATTGCAATATTTTGCTTTGACTTATGTACGATCTACTAGTGTGTGATCTTCTATAGGTAATTTTCTATGTGTAGCTCAAAGAAAATGTATTCAGATTTTGTTGGGTTGAACAGTCTCTAAATCTCTATTAAGTTCATTTGTTCAAGATTTGGTTCAGTCATGCTACCTTTTTGCTAACTTTCTGTGCACTTGACCTGTTTGAGATCATGAAGTTTTAAGGTGCTTGCTAAGATTGTGTTATTGGTTATTCAATTTTTCACATTCTTTAAAATTGGTCATTAAGGCCAGTCAAATAGCTCAATGGATGTAAAACCTGCAAACAGGGGTCAAGGGTTCGATTCCCAGGCCTGCCATGCATGCTGTGCCCCTGAGGCACACTGAGACTACAATTGAAACTGGGCGTGCTTGCACGTGCCTGTAATCCTAGCTCTTGAGGGGCTGTAAACAGGCGAATCACTATGAGTTTGATCTACTAGTGAGACCCTGAACAAACTTTGTAAACCCTTCCTTAAAATACAAATACATAAATAAATAAATTAATTACTTAAAATAAAATTTTTCTTTTATATTTGAATATATACTTATTTATGATTGTTGTCTCTTCCCCTTAGAGTTTTCCCCTAAAAGTATGTATTGACATACTTTATCTCATTTGATCATTGTTGGTTTGCAGTTCACATTGTCAGCAACCAACATAACTACTCCTGCCTTTTTCTGAGTTTCTGGTTCATGGAGTGTTGTTTTCCATCCTATGACTTTCAGCCAGTGAATTTCCTTTTGAGTTAAATGTGTTTCTTGCATACCACATGTTTGATTTTGTTTCTTGATCTTTCTGCCAATGTATTTTTCTTAAATTGGTAAATTGAGGCTATTTCTATTGGTGGTTATAATTGTGTTTATTGCCATCTTTGTCATGTTATTATTCTGCTGTTGGTTTCCTACTTTTCCTGTGTTTTATTACTTGCCCTGTTTGATGGTTTCTTCCTGTGTTTTTCTCTTCTTTATTTTTTTATCAATTACCTATTAATTAATAGGTTAACATTTTTATTTATGAAATGTTTATAAGCTAGTGGGAATATCTTCTCTAAATTTAATTTAATTTTGAAATACCTTACCTTATTTATTTTTTATTTATTTATTTTAATTTTATTAAAATACAAATGTCAATCAGACAGTTTCAAGACATCTTAACCATACACATTCGATGAATTAATACATTGCAAACTGTTTTCATAACGTTTTGGTATTGTACAAGGTGCATACATGATATTATATTTACAGGTTTTTTTATAACTGAATTATATCAAAGATTCAATAATTATTTACCTAGTGGATGACCATAGCACTAAAAGCCGACATAATATCCTGTCCAACCACCATTAGTGCAGATCTTGCCTATCATAGAATTATGTAGAAGCACAGCGTTATCTATCCCAACTGTACTGTCTATACACACACATCATGATATTTTCTTTCTACAACCCTTCCTTTGTCTACACCTGTCAAAAGTGGGCACTCCATTGACATTCAACTACCTTAGGTTCTTGAACTCGACACCACAATCCAACACAGTCCAGCATTCTGCAACCATAGGGAGTTATTCAAAGAAATTATCGACCATATCCATTTACAGCTCAGCTTAATATTATGGGCTCACGGTGTATACTTCATTTTTATACTTTTATACTTTTCTGCTGGATGGTTAAGACCTAGGTAGATCAAAACTTATATAACAACACATGAACTTTATATTTCCTATGTGGTCATTGAAGTCTTCCTGTGTTTTTCTTAGGGGGGGTAGGTGGGTGGAGTTGTGGTCATTTTGATCTCTTTGTAGAATATATTTCAGTACTTTTTGAATGGCTGATTTGGTGGTTTTAAATTTCTCTAATTTTTTGGCCTGGAAGTATGTTACTTCTCCATTAATTTTGAAAGAGAGTTCAGGATATATCAATCTTGGAAGTTGTTTACTTTTAGGAATTGATATACTTCACTCCGTGCTCTTCTTCACTTGATGGTTTCTTTTGAGAAATTTTCTGTGATTCTGATGGGCTGTCCCTTAAATGTGATCTGTTTATGTCCTCTATAATATTTCAGTATTTTGTTCTGCGGCTAGATATCTCAGATCCTCATTATTTTATGTCTGGGCATAGATTGATTTTGGTAGAACCTATATTAATTTTTATGTTCCTCATGTATGTTTGTCATATTATTTCTGCATGCTTGGAAAGTTTTCTAACATCAGTTCTGCAAATCATCTTTCAATGGAATTTGAGTTGACTCATTATTTTTCCAGTGACACCAATCATTCTTAGTCTGTTGAGCTATCTTGCTGCCCTGGAACCTATCATTATTATGTTGTTTATCTTTGGGTCATCTTGTAGCTGTTGAGTTATTATTTCCCATCCCTTGTTGCTTTTAGGAGCTCTTTCCTGGTTGCTAGCTGCATGTTTTTAAGGTCTGAGAGTTTATCTTCAGTTTCATTCAAATGATTTTGCCAGCTTTTAGTGGAATTTTTAATTTACTGGATATATCTTTGAATCTATTTCTTGCATTCTATTTCTTTCCTATAGTGCTCATTCAAGGTTTCCATAAATTGTTATGCTCTTCTATATATTTTATCAATGTGTTATTCAGACATGTTCATCAATTCTTTCATTAAATTCATTTTTTTTACCTGAAAAATTATTACTGATCTGATTTCCTCTATATCCATTGGGAGTTTTTTCTTTTCTTTAGCTGCAAACATTTTAGAGATTTCATGCATGTGACTTTCTATCTCTTCTCTGTTGAATTCTTCTGGATTTATTCTCTGTGGACTAGGGTCTAATATTGCATTTTTCTTTTTTGCCTTGTTGTATTCAATTTCAGAAAGAACTCTTTATTTTGTTGTTTGTACAAATTCTTATGAAATTTTGATTATAGGTAGCTATATCACTACTGTCAGAGCCACTCTATGAGGAGTGGATTTTTCAGGCACATCCTATGTGTGTTGGAGGTTTTTGGATTGTTTCTGTCCTGAGATCCTGCCTTCTGTATCAGTTGGACTCCTTCAGGCAGACTATTCCCCTGTGTTCTTGGCACCTTTGCATCGTGTACCTGGACCCCTCCAGGCAGACTTTCTTTTATTAGGAACATTGTGTGATGAATTATATCTTATTTGAGTTTGTCAAAGTCTTTACTTAACATTTTTCTCCACTCTACTATTATCCTATCAAATATTTTGCCTGTGCAGATTTTGATTTTCTTCCCACTGAATCCCTTGGATTGGCATAGGGAAAGTTGAGTGGCTTTTAAAGCATTTTGCTGTTTTATTTCATCAAGTTTTCTTTGTTTTTTTTCCAGGGTAAGGCTTGTGGAATAAATATAGAAGGTAGTTTTGTTGCTAATATATCTCAGAGCATAGATAAGTATTGGCTTTTGCCTGTGTCCCATGGTCCCATTGTGTCAGTTTATTTGGTAGGGGTGGTTGCAGCATAAGAGCTTTTGACCCAGTTTTTTCACAAATGAAGAACAGTAGTATTAATGATCCCCATGCAATCCAGATATTAGCATATGGATTAAAGCAATTGATAATAACAATTATGTCACTTTGGCTAAAACAGTAAGATTGGCTGGCCACATAGCTCAGTGGATTAAGGCACCTGCAAGCATGCCGAAGGTTGGGGGTTTGATCCCTGGGCCTGCTGATGCCAGCTCTGTCCCCGGGGTGCCCTGAGACAGCAATTGAGACTGGGCATGGTGGCACCTGCCTATAATCCCAGCACTGTGGAGGTTGTAAACAGGATAATAATTATGAGTCTGATCTAGTAGTGAGACCCTGAATACCTTGTAGGTCCTTCCTTAAAAATAAAAGTGATAGAATAGTAAAATCAAGAACAATAACAATACCAAAAACAATCTGGATATTGACAAACCCTAAGGACAAATAATGCACCACCCCCAAATGTAGGAAAGAGATATATATTTATAGTATAAATGAAAAATACAAATTTGATTGATCCAGAATAAATATTTACTCAATAGAACAAGCTGACATCCATTAAAAATATGACAATATTTAACCATAATAATGATTATACATATGAGCACAGAAATATTAGGCAATAAGAGCATAAATCAAGTTGTACTACAAATTAGGTAGTAAAAGAAAATTGGTATTATTATGTAAAAGTAACAGGAAAAGCCAACATGGAAAAGCACAAACATTAAAACATGGAAAGTAAACTAAAAGGGAAAAGTAGTAAGTCCAAAAATTAAAAGATAATAGGAAAAATAGAATAAAAGAGAACATAATCAAGAAAACACAGAAAGATACTATTTTTTTTTCTGTACTGGGTATTAAACTCAGGACCCTGTGCTTCCCAGGCAAGCACTTATTTTATTGTGCTATCTCCTCGGGTGCAAAAAGAAAGTATTAATAAAATTAGGAGGATGGGAATTAAAACTTCAAATACCAATAAAAAAATCTAAAATAAAAATTACTGAAAACTCAGGGGCCGGGAGATGGCTCAGTAGAATAAGTGCTTCCGTGGCAAGTGCAAGGGCCTGAATCCAATCCCCAGTTCCACCAAAAAAAAAAAAAAAAAAAAAAGACTGAAAACTCGATAAAGAATGACAAAGAATGAAAGAAAACTGAAACAAAATAAAGAAGACAAATATTTTCACATTTCCTAATTAGTGGTTTACTTTTGGGACTTGTGGTCTTTGGACTCCAACACATCTCAGTCCTCTCTCCCTGATTTGTAGCTTCTGGATTTATGAAGTGAATCCTTCACTTACAAAAGTAAATGACTCCTTCACTTACTCCCATCTTTATAAAAACCAGTTCATGGCAACAATGCAAGCACATCCCTATTCAGGGTGATAAAATGGAGAAGAAATCAGATAACTACTCTCTATTTAGACTATAACAGAGGTGCTCAGGTAGGCTGCTGTACTCAGTGCCATTTTTCTCATATCCAGCCACCTTGGAAAACCAGTCATGCTGAATATTATTTCTGACCACAGAATGCAGGCTGTGTCATTTATGGCCAAAACCTGAATTTCTGGGTATCTAGAGGTGTGTATGTTTCACCCTAATACTCTCAGTCTGTTTTAATGGTTATCTTTTACTCATCCATTGTGGCATGCTAACACTTTAGTCTTGGAGTGAAGCTGTAAGACAGTTGTTCTGTGGCTAAGTTGCACATCAACCCTTTCAGTGAATGGCACCTGATAAATTCTCTCTGGAATATGATGAGTGGTGCAATAGACTCTTCTTCAATAATATCCTATCATGAAGAATGCACTCTCATGGTAAAGCTCCACACTCTTTGATTTACTTTACAACTGCCAACTTTTCTTAGCAGCAGTGTTTTTTATTTGTTTCATTCATACGTTCTCTCTGAAGTAGTCAACTCTTAGTTCAATCTTACTACTGCTCTGAATTATTTGCTTCTTCTTCACTTAGGTTGATTGTTTGGTAATCTACTGTGTGGCCCCGTGGTATGGAAAACAATGCATAGGTACTGCTAGGAGACGGAAGTTTGAGGTTTGTAGGCCACAGTGCGTGGGTTCCACCTTACGTGGCACACAAAGTTTCATTATTAGTGCATACAAAATCTATTCATAGCTTTCTTGTTATAGATACCATTTTTATGAATTTTGTTATCAGATCAATAAGGTTCTCATAAAAAATAGGGTCATATAAGTACAAGATCACATTGTCAAGCAACATGAATAATTTGACTCTTTTTTCCTATTTGATTCACTTTCTTTCTTTTTTTCCACCATTATTCGACCTAAAATTTCACATATAGTATTGAAAATGATTTCTGTGAATGGGAAATTTTTCCTTATTCTTATTTATTAGAGGAAGTACTTTCAGTTTTTCCTCCATCTGTATTTGGCTATGAATTTTTCATATATATCATTTATTAAGTATAGATAATATCATTCTATACGTTATTTCTTCAAGGCTTTTGTAATGAAGTTATATTAAATTGTTCAAAAGCTGTTAGGCACTGATTAGGATGCTCATGCAACAATGTATAATGCTGGACTTCTTTTATCTTAAAGGAAGCATCAATATTGGTGGGTAGATATATAAATTTTATTTTTAATTTTTAATTTTTTGTGGAGAACTGCGGTTTGAACTCAGGCCCTTGTGCTTGTCAGGGAAACACTTATTCCACTGAGCCATCTCCCAAGCCCCTAAAAGTCTTCCTTTTTTTTGCATTACCAGGGATTGAACACAGGATCTTCTGTTTGCCAGGCAAGTGCTTATTTTACTAAGCTATCTCCCCAGCCCAATAAACTTTAAATATAAGTAAATAGTTTGTACTTTAAAATAGCCTGCCACTTTCACAGGGAGTAAATCAGTCAAGCAATGGTCGGGGCTCATCCACATGGGTGACACTGACAAAGGATCTACAAAGTGCGGTACAGGGTTTCAGGATAAGTTCCGAGGGGACTTGACTGACCTTGTAAAATACAAAACTTACATTTTGTTATATAGGTCTTGCCTTATCCTGGTCTTAACCATCCAGTAGAAAAGTGTACAAATGAGGTATAAATAGTGAGGACATGTTAATTTGCTGAGCTGTGAAAGGCTGGAGTCATCAGATTTGGACATTGCCAATCCTGTGGATAATCTACTACTATTGTTGGCTACTGGACTATATTGGAATATTTTGCTGAATTCACACACCTACAATATTTGGATGGCAATGGAATACCCATCTCTGAAAAAAACTAAAGAAATAAAAGGTGATATAAATGAAGGACCATTTTATATCTGTATATACAAAATAGTTAGGATAGATATATAGCTACTTTCTTTTAATTCAATGAGAAGAAAGATTTGTACTAGTAGTGTTTGGACAGGATATTATGTCTGCATCTTGTACTATGAGTAACCATTACGGAGACAACAATATGCAATGTATTAATTGTTGTAACTCTCTTACCAACCTGCTTTGAAGCTGTCTCAGTGCAATTTTTTCTCAATATAATTAAGTTTTAAAAAATGAATGAAGAAAAGAAAATAGCCTGCCATATGTATCACCTGACAGAGAGTAGGATTATACTTCATCAATTACACAACATGAATATCCCCCAAAGACTCCACAAAAGTGTCCAAGTCTGGCTCATGGAGTGACTTTTTCTTTGAGTAACTTTTAAAATTTCTGCATAATAGAATAAACCTCTTGCCTCTTATTTGTACATTTTATTTTTTTATGCTCTGCTTTCTCTTCATATCATATAAATATTTCGCCTTTTACTTATTTGTACATTTTTTTGGGTTTTTTTTTTTTTTGTCTTTTTCTATTTTTTTGGTGCAGGGTCTCACTATGCATGCAGCCCACATTCATAGCGATCTTTCTGCTTTTCGCCTCCCATGTGCTGGGATTACAGGTGCGCGCCACCGCGCCCGGATTGCATCGCCGGCTCAGCGCACCCAAAGGCGGGGCCGGCGCGGCTGGGGGAACCAAGGATCGAACACTGGTCCCTGCGCTTACCTAAGCAAGCGCTTAGTCCGCTGAGCTATACCGCCGGCCCTTATTTGTACATTTTAAAACATCCTTTTCCTCAGTAGGAATCAGGGAACCCCACATACTTGATGTTTAGGGCATGTTATGTTCCTCATCTCACATTCTTAGAACTAGTCTGGTGATATTTATTCTTTACAAACCAGCCAGGAGACAAAAGAGGCATTGACTTATCAATATGTTGGTAAGTCCAGCCAAAGACCATTGTTTTTTCTTGCCTACTTATGTCTACATCTTACTGTGAAGTGGAGTTTCCATCAACTTCTCAACCCTTTTATGCATAGTTTATCCCTTTTTATTTTCTTTCCTGTTCTACCTATCTATAAAATTTTGTAGCTATGAACACAATCTGAGAAGAATACTATTGTTTTTTCTCTCCTTTCTTTCCTAAACCATCCCAAATCTCTTCTTGGTATTCCTCCTCCACTCAGGGAGGAAATACAGGGAGGCCTGTATTTGCCAGAAACTCAATCATTTCAAATATTGTGGTACTACTTATCAGGAAGAGGCATGGGGCTGGAGGGGACAGCGAGAGCAATCAAAACTGAAATACTCAGGAAGAAGTCTCATGGATACAGGGAATTTTCCTAGTGTGCTGCACCACATTGGAGGTAACAGGGGAAGTATGTGGTCTCTGTATTTTCATGTAGGTAGAAAATGCCCAAAGGAAGGGCTCTATTTCATCTCTTTTCAGGTGCTACTGTGAAGTTTCTTGGTCCTAGATCATACTGCAGTCTTTCTGGTATTGTGTACAGGTAATGATTTCTGGAGCTGGTTTCTATTTTTTCTCTAATGCTAGCTTGCTTCTGTTTTCCATGTTGTTGGGTTTTGAGAATCTTACCAGAATTTTACCTCAAGTCTGTCTTGCTGTACAAACTGATAAGTGATTTGTACTTTATAGATATTGTCTCTAGACTTTTTAATCCCTCTGTGAGTTCCTTGTACATGTTACAGATTCCTAGATATAAAGATCTTTGAAATAAATTCTCAAGAAAGCCCACATATTATGTTCAACTATCTTTTTCTGTTTCCTCACCTGTTGATATCAGTACTATTTGATGTGAACGGTATGTAGTAGGAATAAGGACATATGTCCATGACATGAATAACAGATTTCAGCAAGACTATCAGGAATGTCTGCACTAATCAATGAGGGAAAATAGAGCATAGCTGCCTACTGAGCAGTACCAACTCAGGTAAGATAGCAGAGCTGGGCCCCTGGGAAATTCTTTCTCAAGGGTAATAGATCAAGTCTGTTAATTGTGGGAGACTCTGACACTAAGTTAAAGGGAAAAGCTGAAACTTAGAGGCAGTTCTGTTCTTGGAGATGAGGTTAGGGAATCAACTTCCCTTTTTTGATTTAAATTATTTGCCAAAGTTTATGCAGAAATGGGTTGTGTGTGAAGCTAGGTGTACTGTAACTGGGTTATTATTGGATTGTTGTTTAGTAGTAGAGTGGGTGTGATAGTCAACTGATTGTGTCAAATCTAGTAAGAAATCCCCAAATTGGATGCGCATTCTTCGTGAAATGATTCACTGAAGACAGAAGAAAACAACCTGATCATAAGTGGCTACAACCAGTAGAGTTTCATCCAGAATAGAATATAAGGGAAATGAAAATAGAAGAAGAGCTGAGATTTTTGGAAGAAATTCTAGTCTTCACTTTGAAGCTTCACATCAGTACTATTTGATGAGCCAGGGATTTTCAAAGACTTCATCTCTCCAACAGGTGTCTCTAAGAACTTCACTTTCATGCAGTGAAGAATATGGGAGTGAAGCAAAGTTGGTTCGAAGCCAAAGGTTCCTATGAAAAAATTAAGAACTCAAGTCCCCCACCACTCCACAGAAATAAGAAGTCAAATGTGAAAGTAAGGTGAAGCAGAAGCTTATTTGTAAGATTATAAATTCAAGGAACAACCGGCAAGCCATAAAATGCACTGAAAGGAAGGACAAATTAGATTGAATTTCCCGATAGTCAGGCTACCACTATACTCATAATAATAAGTGGAAGCTGGTTTCTAACAATGACTGTTTCACAGATCAGTGTAATCGAAGCTAACCAGAGTCTTAGTCTTTCGTCTCTTGGCTTAGGAAAGGTCAGGGAGCTACAGAGAGACACAGTGTGGACATGTAAAAAATTCACAAGTGCTAATTTCCTCAAGTACACAGTATATGATAAGTTAGGGTAACCATCAGCTACACAGGTCTTGATCTATATCAGCCTTACCTACATTTCCTCAAACTGTTCATACAGCCTTCACATTAAACATTGTGTCCTGGCTTTAAACAGAGTCTTCAACTTGCCTGAATAGTCTCTTAGCTTTCATTTTAAGACCAAAGGGTCTTAAAAGTTCCTGATATGAATTTTCACAAGATAGTACATTGAGCTTCGTGCTTTCAAACTCTGACTGGATACTTTGGTTATTTAGTGAACAGATAATTCTTTTATACTCCTCCACTCCTGACTCTTCAGGATGTATTTGTAACCCTATATAATTGATTCTTATACATTTATATATCTTATGTTAAATTTGTTTCTCTGATGATCAGAATGATGTACATTTTGACACAAGACATGTCTCTAAAGAAACAGAATCATACAGGTAAAGTTTTCAAAGGAATTTTGTGATACCTGGACTTGGCTCTGTAACTTGATGAGACCTATAGTCTCATCATTAAATGCGTTTCTCTAGTGAAATACAATAAGTATCTACTAAATAAACTTAAAATGTTGTGCTTTACCCCAACCAACATTTAGAAAGAAGGAAAAAATGACACCTACAATCAACATAGTAGTGAGACAGTTACAGCAATAAGATTAAACTAAGTAGCAACTGTGACATCTGTAAACCTCACAAAAAAATAGTGGTTTACAAATCATCATTTTTATTGCTGTGGCTGTGCCCCTCCCTGTCCAACAGCCATAAGTATAATGCAAAGAGGATCATTTGGCTCATAGTTTCAACATTCTCATCCTGGAATCAACAGACTCCAAGGCATGAATGGCATGGCAGGAAGGTCTGGTAGGAGAAATATCCATTCAGCCCAGCCATGAAGAGGAAAGAGAAAGAGCAGACAGTGCTTTGTTGGCCTCCAAAAGTATGGGTATGCCTTTAGTGGCTCACCACCTCAATCTAGGTTCCACTTCCTAAAACCATATTAAGATATATATTTATACATGATCAACACAGTGCCCCTATGATCCAATCACCTTCCAAGAGTCTCACATCTGAACACATGAGATTTTAGAGGGAGGTATTGTAATATGTAAATCATCATAAAGAGTGATTGTGATGGAAGGGATACTATTAGTTAAATTGTTTTAAGCTATATAAGGAGGTAATGAGAGAAATAGTGATAAGGAAACATGGCTAAGATGCAAGCCCAAATGGCACAAGATGTCTTGAGAAATAACAGCGATATAATTTCAGAAATACAGAGACCTCAAGATTATGTGTATCACTGGATTTCAAAATGGTAGCACAGCAAGTAGCATATTTCAATTGATAGGTGGCAGCAATTCAACATCTTGAGATTTGGAATCCAAATAAGATTTCTCTTAGTTAATTGAAAAGAGAGGTTTGTGTTACTATTGTATGGATAGTGATTCATGCCTATAATGTGTTCTCTTAGTAATTACTATGAGAAAAAATATGCATTGTATTAATTTTGTTACCCTCCTATTAACCTGTTTTGAAGCTTTTTTTTTTTTTCTTTAAAATAAAAAAAAGACAGTAGAAAATAACATCTTGGATAAGATTTTTAAAATAGAGATATTTAGATCCCTTGGACTGGCAGAAAACTAACAGGAAATTAAGAGATACTAAAGGTTGTTGAGACAGACACAGAGAAGGGAATAAAATAGTCTGGACTCTCTCCACAGCCTGACTTTACTGAAGCAGGTGAGTGATCATGGATCCAAGACGAAGTTATATTGTAGTGAGCCAGAAGATGTTATCTGGAAGGAAGACATTAAGTTGTGATGTAATATGATTCCTTCAATAGGCAACTGGTTGAGATGCACCCTACAGCATATATCTGGAGACAGGATGGAATGGGGTTCCATTTCAGGAATGCGTTGAGTGTTCCCAGTACAATGTCTCCACAGTAAGTGGGTGTGATACAGTTTGGGGAAGAGCTGAAAACAGGTAATGAGTTGGAAACAGACGTTTGAAGTGTTTGAGCTTGATTCAAAGCATCTCACTGCCAGAGACCAGCCTTAAGCTGAATTGGATTTGAAAGTCTCAGTATTTAGTGTTCAAGCCACACATTACTGCTAGCATCTGACATGGATTGAGAATTTGACTGTCTTTGTTATCTACTGGTGTAAAGGGAGACATATCTTGGATTGGTCATTGCTACAGCATAAGTAGAGTAGTATCTGGAACAGAGAGGAATGAAATGAAAAACCACAGACCTTAACATTATATAAAGAAATCTCAGAGCTGCTATTCCCAAAATTATGAATCCTGGAAGGAAACTACTGTTTTCATTTTAAGTACCTACAAAAAGCAAAACAGAACAACAGAGACATGAGAAGATGAGGCAAACGTACCTCCACAAATTATGAAATACTCCAAGGGGAAAATGAAGGAAATAACAGCAAAAGACACACACTTTAATTATTAGAGTATAAAAAGAGGAACAAAAACCATACAACAAGGGCTCTGCAGCATCACCGAAGATATAACTGAACAAAAAGAGAAAGTAATAAACAAAATGATGAAAGAATTTTCAGAAAATACTGATAAAAACTAGCTGAACAAAAAAATGATACCCAAACCAGTGTTTCCAAAGTTATGGAGTCCACAAATTATTCAATAGTAACACTCAGGGGTCGGGGAGGTGGCTCAGTAGAATAAGCTCTTCCTTGGCAAGCACAAGGGCCTGAGTTCAATCCCTGATTCTGCCAATAATGATAATAATAATAATAATCATAATACCCAGAGATTAAAATTCTATTAAAATATAGGTAGTAGAAACTACTGATGAGGGCAGAGTTTTAAAATAAAAATACAGAGCTTCTTTCAAAGAGCAAGTATTTAAAGACAGCACACAATACAGAGAAATACAGAGCTGAATATGGTACATGTTTAAAAATGCACAGTAAAATCTAAGACTAATTGAAGTAATCAAAAAATCAGAAGGCAGCACAAATGGCATTAAAGAGCTTTACAAAATTAATATCATCAATTTTGCCAAATTATAAACAAATTATAAATGCACAGAAAATTTACATACATAGACAGCCAAAAAGCCATGACCAAAAGTGAATATTTCAACATGACATCATAACTCAAAAGCAAAAGGCCAACTCAAGGACAAAACATTAGCAATTGTTAGAGAAAAGCAATGACTTATTTAAACAGTCAAATCCATGAGAAAAATACAACACCTTTCTCAATGCAAAACTTAAATTCCAAGAGGGCCTTAAGTATTTCAAGCCCTAAATGATAAAAGTTTCCAGCCCTGTTTGATATATCTTGCAAATCTCTCCTTCAAAGTTGATGAAGAAATGTCCTTTCCATGACAAGGAGCATTAAAAAATTCATGATTAATAAAGCAGTATTAAACAGAATTCTCAAAGATATCCCAGAAAAAGACAATGAAGTGAAAATGGACAACAAGTAAAAATAGAATTAATATGCCTGTTAGAGTGAGTTATAGGAAAATAATGAAAAGTCAGGAATGAGTAAATACCTATCAGTGGTACCTTTCTGTGCAAATGGGTATACTCCACAATCAAAAGACACAGATTGGCAGAATGTATATAGAAAGAAAACCAAGTGTCATGCAGTAAAAAATAAACTAATTTAATTAGAAAAGAAATCCACAGATTAAAAGGCAAAGCCTGATGATATTCCACGTAATAGGAATCTATATAAAAGTAAATAGTAAAAAATGGACCTAACAGACAATTAGCAAATAAATAGTAACAAATGGATTTAACAGATATTTACAGAATGTCAGACCTAAAAAGAAGAAAATTCACATAGTTCTCACCAGCACATAGGACTTACTTTAAAATATACTTTAAGCATGCTTAAGGAAAATAAAAATTATACCACACATATTGTCAGATTATGGAGCAATGAAAATATAAGTAAAATGCAAAAGAAACCAATAGGTAAAATATTGTGATATTTTATACAATGGAATACTACTTAGTCATAAAGAATGATAAACTTGAGACCTTTACAGGTAAATGTATGCAAGTTCAGACCACATTCATTAGTGAAATAAGTTAGGCTTCCCTGTGTAAATACTGCACTGTCTTTCTGGAGTGTGAAATTGAAAGAATAAAGAAGATCTAAAATGTACAACAGATACTGTGAAAGTGAAATTAATTAAAAATGAACTAGAATGGAAAAAAGAGGAAAGGAAGGAGTATGCAATGTATTAACTATTGCTTTTCTTCTACGATAATGTTATGAAATTTTGCTTTACCTTTTTCTAACATACTGAAACCTATTAGACATTTCATTTTAATTAATGAAAGGAGTTCTAATGGGAAATTTTATAGCTGTGAATGACCACCACCACAACAACAACAAAAAAAACAAATTAGCTGAAATGAGTAAGATAATCATGTACTTCAAAGTCCCAGAAAACCCAAAGTTTATTCAAGCCAACTATAAAGATCAGATTCAGGACACTGACACTAAAATTTGTACAAGAAGCCAATGAATTGAAGATCTGGTTATGGAGATGAACTTAAAAGTTTGAGAAAATCCTGGGTAATTGCACTTAAAAAGAGAAGACGCCAAATCAATAATACTAGCAATGTGAAATCAAAATGAATTCTGCCAAGATAATTTGTAACTACTATACAGCTTAGATGCTAACAAAATGGATAATTCTAAGTATGGACAAATTTTTAGATACATATGAACAATGAAGGTTGAATCTGTAGATATAAAATCCTGAATAATTCAGTTTCAGTTGATGAAGCTAAAGGAATAAAAGAACTCTCAACTAAAATAGACTCTGGTACCAATTGCTGAAGTATATATGTTAGAGAGAGGGTCAAAGGGTAATAATATTCAACCTCTTTAATGAAACGAAATCAGAAGAGAAAGAGTACTCCCAAACCCACTTTTGGAAACAACAATCAGTCTGATACCAAAACTAGAAAAACATTCAACCAAAGGACAGACTTCCAAAGAACAGCCTTATAGCTCAACAGACTAAAGCACTTGCTTGGACAGTGCAGTGGCCAGGTTTCATCTGCAGTGGGCGTGCCCCGGGTGCGCTGAGAGGGCAATTGAGATAGGTGTGGTGGTGTGTTCCTGTAATCCCAGCACTTGGGATGCTAAAAACAAGAAGATCACTATGACTTTTATCTACATAGTGAGACCCTGTAGACGTTGTCCTAAATAAAGAAAAAAAGACTTGTATACTGATCACTTTAATGCACATAGGCACAAAACTCCTTAATAAGATACTGACAATAAAAAAAAATACAACCTTAATAATCATGACCATTTCACAGATACAGGGATAGATCAACATATGGCAGTTAATAAATATAAAAAGTAATAAATGTACAAGACAAAAAGGAAGCAAGTATAAAAATTGCATTATCATCAAAATAGATTTAGAAAAGGCTTTTGACAATACCCAATATCCATTCACGATAAATATTCAGAAAGAATAGCTATAGAAAGACAAAATATTTAGTAAAATAAACTAAATGTTCATTACATATGATAAAAAAGAGACTGAACCTTTCCCTCTAAACTCAGAAATAAGGCAAGGACATATGCTACAACCACTTTTGTTTCATATTGATCTTGAAATATTAGTCAGAAAATATGATGATGAAATATGAAGAATGATATGAAAGGAAGGTACTAAATCATCATTATTTGCAATTGACATCCAACAGAAAGTTCAACATTTGCACCAAAATTCCCCAAATCAATACCAAACATATGTGAGCATTGCAAGATACAAGACACAAAGTCAGCACATAAATATCAATTGCATTCCTGTACAACAATAATGGACTTATTAAAAAAAGATTAGGGTCACAATATGTGTTACAGTGGCATCATATGGTCTTAACCTAGATCTTACCCCAAAATATCATGTGCATACTGGTTGGGCTTTCATTCAATTTTTATTTTAAACAGAATTTAAAAAAATAAATAATAATAATCCATAAAGCTTTAGAAATGATACACAATTGCATAGAAAAGATAGGTATAAAACCATTGTTATATTGCACATTGTTGTCTTTAGTGTAGTTGCTCAGGTGGCCAGATGTAAGCCTGTAAAATTGGTCAAATTTAAAATTTTAAGCATTGACTTCTGCTTTGGAAAAGCTGACAGAAATTAGTAATCCAAAAGACCCTATATATATACATATGTGATTTTTCCCTTCCCTCTTTCTTCTTTCATTTCTCTTTTCCCTCATTCCAATTGTTCATTCTTCTTGGGCAGTTTCTTTCCCTTTTAATATATCTATTGTACTTTTCAGATTTAATGTAGTCTTTCCAGATTTACACTAAAATGATAATACAGTGTTTATACATTTGGGTCTGATTTATTTCACTTATGAGTATAGCCTCTCTAGTTGCATCTATTTAAGTATAAAAGCCTCAAATTTGTCTTGTTATAACTGAGTAATACTCCAGTGTATAGAAAATAATACAAAGAAATAATGAGTTTGTTCTTCAAAAAACTATATAAAATTGATAAACCCCTAGCCAACCTCATCAAAAAAGTAAAGAAAAATCTCAAATTCATGAAATGAGAAATGAAAAACTTGAAATTACTACAGAGTTCATGGATATTCAGATCTTTGATTCCTACTTGGAAAATCTTTACTTTCATAGGATGGAAAATACAGAAGAAATAGGGAGATTCCCAGATTGGTCTGAATTACCAAAATCAAATCAAGAATATATAAAAATTCTGAATAAGCAAACATCATCTAATTAAACTGAAATTGTAATAAAAGAAAAATTTACCAAGAAAGAGAAACCCTGGCCCTGATGGATTAACAGCTGAATCATACAAGAAAGGCACAGAAGATGTAATATCAATACTCCTCAAACTCTTCAATGAAACTGAAATTGAAGTAGTTCTCCCTAACTCCTTTCTGGAGGCAAGCATTATATTGGTACCAAAAGCAGAGGAAGAACTGACCAAAAAAAAGTGAACTAGAGGCCAGGATCCCTAATGAACATAGATGTAAAATATTCAGTAAAACAGTGCCAAATAGAAGAATATTATACACCATGAACAGGGGGGATACATCCCAGGGAGGTAGGGATGGCTTAACGTATGCAAATCTATGAATACAATACACAACATCAACAGAGCTACGAGAAAAAAAAAAACCCACATGATCATTTCAATAGATGCAGAAAAAGATTTTGATTAAGCCCAACATTCATTCATGATTAGAACTCTACAGAAAATAGGAATAGATGATATTGACCTCAATCTGATAAAAGCCATCTATGACAAACCAACAGCCAACACCATTCTAAATGGACAAAAAGTGAAAGGTTGGGCTTTTTGAGCCAACTGAATCTCGTTTTGTGGAACTGAGATTTAAGATCAGTGGTACTAAATTAGTCTACTTACTTTAATAACATAGTTCTGGTTATCACTGAATGGATTTACTGGAGATGGACATCCCAACCTGGGTGTGGAGGAGGTGCCACCTGGAAAGCTTGTAATGTGGAAGGGATGTAAGCAGAAGGAAGGCTGGGTGGTTTTTGCTGCTACTTGCTTCTTTGTTCCCATCTGTTTTTCACACCATAGTCCCCTTATGTGATGCCCCTCTGATATACAATTTCACCTTGTAATCACCTAAAAATGGACTAAACTCTATAAACTGTCAGTTTAAGTAAATCTTTCCTCCTTGAACTTGTGCGTGTTGAATATTTTTACTTAGCAATAGGAGGAAGTAACTAAGATGGGAATCTGGGAAAATTACATACTTAGGAATTAACCTATCCAAGGAACAAAAAGAACTATCATGGACAACAAAAGTCAGCAAATATGATGGTGAAATATGAAGGATGATATGAAAGGAAGGTACTAAATCATCATTATTTGCAATTGAAATCAAACAGAAAGTTCAACATTTCCAGCAAAATTCCCCAAATCTATACCAAACATATGTGAGCAAAGCAAGGCTAAGGCATCACAATCCCTGAATTTAAGTCGTTTTGCAAAACTTTATTGAAAAAATGAACAGTATGGTATTTAAAAAAAAAAAAAAACAGACTTGTGAAGCAATGGGCCAGAAAACAAGTCACAGGAATAATGCTGGGAACATTCAACTTCTTAAACTTTGAGAAGGTTTGCAAAACTTTTTGCTGGAGGAAATATAGCTTCTTCAAAAAATGGTGCTGAAAACTCGGCTATTCACATCCCTAAGATTGAAACTAAACACATATTTTTTCACCATGTACTGCACTAAGTTCATCAGACAAGTTGTGCTGTATTCATGTACTAACTCTACATAATAAATGTAATTATTATGCATTTCTACCATATACCAATAAAAAAGATATAACAATATAATTAAGAAAAAAGGAGGGCCAAGGGATGGTTCAGTGGAATAAGCACTTCTCTGGTAAGTGCAAGGGCCTGAGTTCAATCCTCAGTTCTGGGGGGAAAAAAAGAGAAAATGGAAAATGCAAAGATAAAATTAAAAGAATACCTATAATATTGAAAACATGAAAAAGGAGAAATCATAAGATCAAATGCTTTGGCAAAAGACATAAAATTTTAAAAAATGAATTTAATAATAATTAATTATAACAATAATAAAAAGCTTAAAAGGAGAGTGAAACTAATTTACCAGTGGAACATTGCTTGTAAGTTTGCTGAGCTGAGAGAAAAGATTGATTGCTGGTCTGGTAAGAAGCTGGAAGATGGGCCCAAGTTTTTGAAATCTGGTGATGCTGCCATTGTTGACATGGATGCAGGCAATCCCATGTGTGTTGAGAGCTTCTCTGACTATCCACCTATGGGTCACTTCACTGTTCATAATATGAGACAGACAGTTGCTGTGGGTGTCAACAAAACTGTGGACAAGAAGGCTTCTGGAGCTGGCCAGGTCACCAAGTCTACCCAGAAAGCTCAGAAGGCTAAATGAATATTATCCCTGACACTTGCCACCCCAGTCTTAATCAGTGATGGAAGACCAGTCTCAGAACTTTTTCTCCCATCCAAGTACTAACAGGGCCTGACCCTGCTTAGCTTCTGAGATCAGATGAGATCGGGTGCATTCAGAGTAGAGGCCAGGGAGATGGATCAGTGGAATAAACATTTTCCTGGCAAGTGCAAGATCCTGAGTTCAATCCTTGGTTCCACCGGGAAAAAAAAAAAAAAAAAAAAAAAAAAACTGTTTCTCCCAATTGGCCATTTAAGTTTAATAGTGAAACATTGGTTAATGGTAACAATGCATTGTAACACCTTTAGAAGGAAAGGAGAATGTTTTGTGGACCATTTGTGTGTGTGTGTGTGTGTGTGTGTATGTGTGTGTGTGTAAAAAATGACCAGTGGAAGAAAAGAGAGATGAAAAAAAAACAAAAACAAAAGCAAAAAAGAATAACAAAGCAAAAAAGAACAAATAGATTTAAAAACACTATACTTATATTGATATTACTGATATTTAGATAAAGATTCACATGATTTATTAAAATACTTAAATTTTAATTAAATACTTTCAAATAAAAAGTGACACATTTTCTACATTGAAGTAGTTCATAGTTTCAATTTGCATATTTTTCTCTGCCTTCTTGAGAGACAAAGGCTGGTTTTTAAAAAATTCTTCCTTTTTTTTTTGTTTATTATTTCTTTTTTTTCCATTTATTTTTATTTTATTGAAATACAAATGTCAATCAGACAGTTTCAAAACACCATAACCATACAGAGTCGATGAAATAATACATTGCAAACTGTTTTCATAACGTTTTGGTATTGTACAAGGTGCATACATGATATTATATTTACAGGTCTTTATGTAGCTGAATTATATCAAAGATTCAATAATT
>PVKA01026816.1:0-31265 GCA_004027165.1 Ctenomys sociabilis
TAGTCTCCCTAGTATAACAAGAGAAAAGCAGAAATACAAAAGGAAATGTACAACAAGTAAAATCAATTGAGTCAGATAAGGCAAAGTGAATGGCATATGCTGCAGGATACTAATCAGCTTTTCTTCTGGATGGTTAACAACCTAAGATCACAAGTCAGAGTTGGAGAAATAGAAGAGCCACAAGGCCAGCCAACATTTTCAACCTAGCCTTTCAAGGTCAGCGAAGACTCAGGACATAGGAGAACCTGTACTGCAATATCATGAGACTCAGGTGAGCTCTAACACTGTCTTTCAAAATGTGCTCACAAATACAGCTAACATTGTGATATTAACATTAGCATGGGGTTAAAATTCAATCCATATATATATATAGATAAACAGATAGATAGATATAGATATATAGATATGGTTTGCATATATACACACACACACACACACACACACACACACACACACACATATATATATATATGTAACATACATATTGTTTCAGTAGTTGCCAAATTATTTTTTGAAGTACAATATAATAGTTTTATCTTTCCATTAGTAAATATTTCCAATTTATCCACATCTTCAAAAACACTTGTTCCTTTTGTCTAGGAAATTTAACTGAAAAACAAAAGATGAAAAATATTAAAATCTGAGCACATAAACTAGCATATAAACTGGAGGTTAAAAGTTTCCAAAGAGGAACAAAGAATGTGAAAATGCTAGTGTGTATATCAAATAATAGCAATCAGACTGGTGTGAAAATGAGTTACCATACAGTTACTGAATCTTTGTCTTCAACAACACAATTCCTTCATTTATACTTAAAGTGGTTCAAGAATCTAAAACAAGAGACTTCAGTTCATTTTAATAGACCTGAAGCTACATTTTAAATAGAAAGTTTTTATGTTGAAACACTTCTGGAGGATGTGACTGAATTAGTTTGAATGAGCTCATTTCTACAGGAATCCGTGGATGACCAAAATCCTATAGCAGAAGGTGGCACATGGCACGCCAGTGGCTTTCACCATCCGGGGTCCCTGCACCAGCAGCAACATTGGTTGCACTTCTCCAGCAGCATCTCAGACCCAATAGGTCAGAAGCTCTGGGTGGGACCTGAAGCCTGTTCTAACAGTGTCTCAAAGTAATTCTGTCACACTCCTTAGTTTTGGTGCAGCCAAGAAACTGGTGAATGAATTTTCTAGAGCCTGACTGACAGTTCAAAATTCAGTGTTCTTATCCGTTAGCTGAATGATATTGATAAAGCCACAACATTGTTCTTCAAAATGCAACAAAACATCTATTATTTCATAATATTGTAAGAATTAGTATTTAAAGAGAATCTTGGCCATTTTCTCCATGCAGTGGAAACACTCTGTAGATATTGCCAATTATTGGAAATAATTGTATTGGAAAGCAGTCTCATGGACATGAATTGGTTCTGTCCAGTGCACGTGGCTAGTATCACACTCATTTTCCCCATGTGTGATGTACTCTCCAAATCACTGAAGCTTGTAAAAGTCATGAAATCTTCTCTAAGTGATTAAATAATAGATGAACCATTTAGATATTTACTATTTTTATCATACATATGTGTTACCTTAAAAAAACAAAAAATACTTTTTCCTTCTTCTTGTCTTGATTATGGATGTAATATGCATATAAAATTAATGTTTTTTGTGGTACCGGGTAGTGAACTCAGGACCCTGCACTTGCCAGGCAAGCATTTACTCTACTGAGCTATCTCCCCAGCCCCTAAAATTAATCTTAGTGTGATTATGATTTATCTTTTTAATGATAATGATGACGAGCATCTTTTCAGATGCTTTTATCCTTATTGACTATTAGAATATTTTCTTTGGAAAAATGTCTATCCAGAACTTTTCCAATTTTAGAATTTAATTGTCTTTTTTCACCCCTACTTTTATTTCTCTGACTGGATGAGATATTCTGTTGTTGAATGTGCTGTAACAAATAACTGGACTATTCAATCAGAACTATGCAAATATGAGAGAGCTTGCTCACTGCAAAGATTCGTCGAGACACGTACATCTTTACAAGTATATTTCAAATTGTTAGTGAAGTTCTGTAGTGAGTAACAAAATATGAGAGGGAAGGACACATTTGACTAAAGTCTAACAACATCAGAGTTATTCAATGAAAGAAATAATTTTCTTTTTCAATCAACGTGTATGCTTGTCACAAACATAAAAGGTTTGGACAGTGGTACATATAAATACATTTTAGATGATTATTTTTCCAGAACATTTTATGTGGATCTGATCCCATAAATCTTTAGATCCTAATTCATAATCCTGAACAGTTATGAATTAGGGATCAGCCAGTGGCTCACATATTTTTATAATAAGACATAATACTTCAACTCTTAAAATTATGTCTGTTTGTGTGCATGTGTGCCTGTGCATGTCTGCGCATCATTATCTAAGCTATATGGAACTGTTTTCTTCCTTTTCCTAACTACAAGTCTACATAATACAGTGTGCTTGTTTTGGCAGCTAAATGGTGCCTTCCTGAATTGTGTGACCAAAGCCCATGCTAGAGTTCTCAAAGTATATCATGGATCACTGGGAGCTATTTTGGAACTGCAAATTCTGAAGCTGCAGCATAGGCCAAGTGAATCAGAAACTCTGTGATTAACTCCAGTTCTCTTAAACTAACAATCCCTCTTGGTTCTACTTTAAGGATTGTGGAGCAAATACCAATAATCTCATTAAGGAGTCTGCTAAGCTTCAACTTAAATCAGCATTGTCTTTACTGCAAGGTTCGAATTTTCATTGTTTCTGTTGTCCTTCAGTCATTCTATAGATAAAACCTCCAGTTATTTTAAATTTCAAAAATATTAATATTTTCAATGTCATTACATATTTGGCAAATGCAAATAACAACTATAGTGATATACAATCTCATTAATATTGGCTTACCTATATATGTGTGTGTGTATACATGCACATCACTTATACATTGTGTATAAGTGATGTGCATTTAAAAATTTATTTATTTAATCATTTAGTACAGAGTCTACAGGGTCCCACTACACAGATTGGACTTGTAGTGATTCCCAAGCACGGGCATTACAGGTGCATGCCACCACACCCAGTTTTAGTGGCCAGCACAGAGAGTCCGGGTTGGAGCCAGCTTGGCATGTGATACCAGGATTGAACCTGGGTCCTTGGGCTTTCCAGGCAGGCACTTTGACCACTGAGCTATGTCCCTTGCCCCATCCATGCTTATTGAAGCTCTATGCGTAGTAACTAAAATGTGACATTAATTAGGTGCTAATCAACAGGTAGGTAGATAGAGAAAACATGATGTGTGTACACAATGAAATACTGAGTCATAAAGAATAAATTCTTGCCATCTGAAGCAAAATGGATCGAACTGAGAAGCACTGTGTTAAGTAAAGCAAGCCAGAAAGAAATAAGGTATGCCATATCCACTCATATGTGGAAACCAAAAGAAATTGATTTGAAAGTAGAGTAGTGACTGAAACAGTTAGGAAGGTCAAATGAAGAACAAGGGGAAAACACTGCAAGAAGGAGTTGGTTTATTAATGCATGCTGTATGATTATGAACCCCATAATGTGCAAAAAATCAATATACATTAGTATAAAATAAAATAACTATAGCTCTATACTTAACAAGCAACTCTTTACACAAAGACAATTGTTTCTTGGTATATATCAAGATTTTTTTTCAGTCCTTAACACTGAGGGCAAACATCTTTTCTGAGAATGTCTGTACATCATTTGAGACTGATAAAGACAGCTTTCATTGGGAAGTTTTTCAGCTGCACTCCACTCCTCCATCTTATTTCAAGTAAGTGTATTGACAGAATGCCAATAACAAGTCTTTGCATACTATGCAGAAATCTGGTCAGTATGTCCTGTGCTGATCTAATCCCTGACTCTAACAGTTACTTTGTATTACCATGGTATCCAGTGGTATGTTCACTCTTCTTCACAAGCAATAGTCAATACGAAATCATGATGTTAAATACTTTCACTATCTCCTTCTTTTAAAATTTTCAAGGCATTCTGTAACATTTGTGTATTTTTAAAAAATCAGTTTTCTTTGTCATTTTGAAATATAAAATTCTGTAATATGCTGAAATGAAACTTTACATTCACTAGACAGTGTTGATACATAAAAGTGTATCAGGGCCAAGGGTTACTTGAAAGATAGAAAAGATTATTATTTTTTCCTGAGTTGCAACAAGTGAAATTTATTTTAAAAATCAGTTTTGTTTCATGAATTGAAATGTATATATCATTTGTTTTATATCTTTACTCATGCTATACCCATAATGAAGATTTTCAAACTGTTCCTCTAGTTGTGAGAGCTACTGGAAGAGCCCTCAGAGAAGATTGGATTTACCAGTTATCCCACCAGTACTATGTTTTGTAAGTAAATGAGGACCTAGAAATTACTACATTGAGAAGTAAATATAGATTAAATTGATTCCAAATAATGAATTTCATTTCACCAAATTATGCATGACTGGGAGAATTCAATAAACCACTTTTAAGTGCAAAAAAATAAAGCTTCCTCAAACAACTTCAAGAAAGGGACTACTTTTAGGATACATATAATTGCTCACAGAAATATGATACCAAATTCATAAAAATACAAACATCACTGTCTGGAAGTTATTTTGATTTTTGTTTTATGTTCTTTTGGTACTGGGCACATATATTAATGAGCCGTATTTTCCCAGCCCCTAACTATTTTAGCAACACATAAATATTAAATTAGAAATATTCTAGTAGACTCATCAGTAACTTTTAGCTCATTGCTTTAGCAAGTACTTAAATTAGCAAATGGTTCATTGTGGTCTTTGTAATGTTACTTTTTTCATGTTTTATTATCATATTCAATATGTCCTTTCATAGGCTTCTTATAAGTTTTGATGTTCTATAATAGTTTTAATTGCTCTTTAGAGTAGTTTCCCTCTTCATGCAACAATTGCCACTGAGTCAATGTATCAATGTAAAAGTCTTTTGAACTGTTATGAGCTCTCTCTGTTAGCAACAGAACATCTTGGTTTGGCTGGGGAGATAGTTTGGTGGTCTAAGTGCCTATCTGGTAAGCTCAAGTACCTGGTTTCGTTCCCTGGCACCATATGCCATGCCAACCATAGAACTCCAGGCACATAGAATGGGCATAGTGGCACATGCTTGTAATTTCAGTGCTGGGAAGGCTGAGACAGGAGGATCACCACAAGTCTGAGCTGTGTAGTGAGACCCTGTGCCAAGTACATTAATAAAGACTGAAAAAGAAAAAAGAAAAAGAATATCTGGCTTGTAAGCAAACAGCAATCTTTAGATGACAGTTTACATAGGACAGCTGTCAGAATAAAATACCACTTTTCTTTTTCAATGACATCAATAAACTTATTTTCATACATATACAGTTCTGAACACTTTTCCAATGAAGTACTAATAGACATTTGAAGCTGTGTCTTAAATTGTTTGTAGATATGTTCCTTGCTTCCCATGTATGGTTGGTGTGTCAGCATTAACTGGGGAGATACAGAAATCACTGATGTTGAAGCCAGTCCCAAATCTATTAAGTTAGAATGATGTTCACTTTTGTTGCTAGAATATATGAGCAATTTATAGTTATAATTTAGCATATGGTCACAATTCAGCCTGTGGTCACAATTTAAAAGAGAGTAAACTAAGACCTTGTTTGGTGACTGAATTCATTAGAAATGCAGTGACCTTGGTGGTCTTTGGAAGGTGGCACCATACCCAACCTACCTTGACAATTTGGGCAAGATCTTTTCTTTTGGTTTTGGAGGAAAACAAAGGACAATTTGGACATTGTGGAAAATGTAACCAACTCATACCACTGCCAATGGAAATCACTGTCAAATGAAGAGCTCCCATTTGAAAGCCGTTGTTCAGGCAAAGAGCTGATAATGATTCCTAGAGGGAAGCAAAGCATTTTGCTCTGGATTGATAAAAAGAGTTCCTATATTAATCTGAAGAGGCAAATTCTTACATTAATGAAGGGACTATAAAGAGAAGGATTGATGATGTGGGAACTAAACATACCACATGGGAAATCCTGGAGATATTATCATCTACTGCTTGTCTGACTGGAGGTTTGTCAAGGGAAAGTATGGCTGCAGAAAACAAGTCTATTTAAATATAGTAAGAAATACTTCCAAAGGAACTAAGCCCTAAAGACTGTATTATTAATGTGACCACTTTCCTCAGGGATAATCTGCTCAAAAGTCTGCCATTTCATTCAGCACACCAAGAAGCTTTAGAAGTTTTCATTCTTCCACAGTGTCCTGTGCTGCATGATTTTAAACTGGAACACTCTGCTGGGCCCCTTTGCGTAGATGATTTGTAAAATGAGTGGCCAGTGTCAGAAGTTCAAGAAGAGTGTTAGGCAACTTTGCAAGAATTTTCTTTGAGCAACCTGCTGCAGGTGTTTGTAAGAAACTTCAGCTCTTGGTTGAATTATTGGAGTGAAAGTAATATGAATAACTGATACATGAAAGGTCTTAGAGAGATACTGAAAAAGCTGAGTAGGATGAACCAAACTGAACATAAGATACTTGAAAAAAATTTAAAGTATATGAACCTATGTAAGATGGGCTTTGTTTTTATGGAGAAACATAGTAGGTCTACTTGGAAAATGAACTTGAGTAAACATACTGCATTTTGTCATATTCAGATAATTTCCATTTATATTTAGTATTTTGTTCAAAATTAAAGTACACAATATAAATGGACTTTTAAAAATAGAGGAGGAAAAAAACCATACAGCTTGTTTGATAAAAATTATGGAACAAATTCGTATTCATCATGCTCACATTTGATCTCAGAGGTAGAAGGAAGCCATTGACTAAGAGTGTTCTGCACACATCTGAAAATGAAAGCTGTGAATGGAGGAGGCTTAAAGATGGAATTCTTTACCATCTGTCTGAAGAGATAATTCAGCCAGAGTATGGGACATTCATATATGCTAAACTGGTTTTTTGGTGGTACTAGGGATTGAACTCAGGACCTTGCACTTGCCAGGCAAGCACTCCACTGAGCTAGCCTCTCCAGCGCAATATTCACATATTCTGAAGGTGCTTCCAATGTAAAGTTTCCAGGCAGGCCTAAATTTGAGAAGAAAAGAAGTTTCTTATTTGGGTTTCTCTGTGAGCTCTTGTCTTCTCAAATGCTATGTTTGCAAGTATCCCTTTGTCACTGTCTGTTTAGGAAGCTTTGGAATAAAATGCCATTATTAGAAGACTTAACTCATTCCTGATTTGGAAAAGATTTGCAAGTGATGTGGATGAGGAGGGCAGAGATTTTGGAAGAAGTATGTTCCATCTAATTTTCATTGGGACCAAAACTACATAGGTTTAATTCCTAATGGAAGTTGCACTATGAAGCTCAGAATCGTAGTGATCCTCCTGTTTTCATCCTTCCCAGTGCTGGGATTACAGGTGTGTGCCACCATGCTCTGACTCAATTGCTGGCTTGGTGTGCCCCACAGGTGGGGCTGGTGCAGTATGAGGGACCGGGGATTGAACCCTGTTCCTTGAGCTTGCCAAAGCAGGGTCTTCGGCTGTTGAGCTATCTCACTGGCCCTATAAAAGACTGTGTTTTTAGGTCTGTATGTTGATCACATCTTAAACGTCTCTGTAGAGACAGCTTATGAAATTTCAGAGAAGATTTTATAAAGTGTATGAAAAAGAGGTTATAGGAGTTTTTCATCTTTTAGAGCTAAGGGACATGATTTTTTGGAAATATAGATTATGTTTGGGATACATTTGAAAAAAAATCTAAGTTATGATAAAGTGTACAATTCACGTTCCACTGCAGTGATGTTTTGGGAGAGTTTATCCAAAATGACTGGAAGAAAAGGAAAAGTTTTTTGTGTTTCTTATAGATTATAATAAAAGATGGAAGACTTTGAAGGTAAAATTTTGCTGCCCTGGGAGTTTGAGTAAGATCTCATGAGAGCACAGTCATGTCTCTGCCTCCCTGAGTATTCTGAGATGGAGTGCAAGAAACACTTTAAGTTGCCATCAGTAACAACAGAAGATTTAATTTGTCCTACATTCTATGTTTTAACCTCACTTTAGGAGTATTTTAAAAAGCTTTTGAGGGATATTGTCAAAATAAAGTTAATGCAAATGTAAAAATAAAGTCTTGTAGACCTATGTAGATGAAGAATGAAGAATCCAGCCGGTGTGGTGTTGTATGTTTTTCATCCGAGCACTTAGCAGGCTGAGGCAGAGGGATCTTTGTGAATTTTGAGCCCAACAGTGACACATAGAAATGTCTAGTAATTTCCCAACTTATTTGAAAACTTAGTTCCAAAGAGAAACAGTCATGTGAATGCTTGAATCAGTTTTATTCATTATTTACATAGGTGGAAGCACCTGTAACATGCTTCATAAGTGAATGGACAAACAGGCTGGAGTCCCTCTGTATGATAGATTATTATTCTGTTGTAAAAATAATGAGCTTATTAAACCATACAAAAGCAGGGATCAATGTCAAGTGGATATTGTAAAGTGAAAGAAGATCATCTGAAAAGATGACACAGTACATAATTTCATTTATCTGACATTTTTGCAAAGGCAAAACTGTGAAGAAAATAAAAGGGTAAGCAATTCCAGAGGGTTTAAGAAAGGGGGAGTTTTAATAGATGAAACACAGGAGACTTTTAAAAAATAGTGATACTCTTTTTCCGATACTATAATAATGCCTGTATGACATTCTGCATTTTTCAAAAGCTATAAACTTTTATAACCCAAGTATTGAACTGTAATGAATGTAAATGTTTTCAAAAGCTCAATTAGGAGATAAAAGAATTCTGGGAAGCAATGGAGATTGTGATAATAGTAAATCTAATCATATAATATATGAAATTCCCTTGTTGGAGCTGACAGAAAATGGTGCCGACCTAAATAACTTTGAAAACGAGTGGAACAAATATTAATGGCAGAAAAGAATTGTACATACCCATTTAACTTTATCTGATAGCATTATTTCCCATAGGGAACAATATACATGCCTAGTTATGGTTTGTGTATAGGTATCGCCCCAAAGCCTAATGCAGTCATGGGGCAACTTAGTTCTGGAGTTCGTGATTGATTCTTGATCCAGTGCTTGGATTGCAGATGTTTGTGCTACACCCTAGCCCTGGAGTGTGTAATTTGCATTGCAGTGTAAGGAGGAGAGAGAGGCTAGACAGCTGCCTGAGCTGCTGACACTGTCTTTGCTCTGTGCTTTTTGCTGCCACCATGGCGGTTCTATGTCGCCATTTGCCACTCCACCTTGGAGCCAGCTGAGTATGGGCTAAAAGTTCCTCTAACTGTGAGCTAAATAAACCTTTCCTTCTTCATTAATGAGAGAAGAGTAACCAAGACACCTATAAATTTCATGTAATAATGTACTTGAGTTAGACATTGTATTATGAACTGGCTTTAGGCTTAAAGTAAACTTAAATAAAATATAGACTTATTTATGTGTGTTTGTTACACACAAAAAGACTTTTTCCTTGTCATCAGAGAGGTCTATGTACAACCATCTTGGTAGTATGGAGGGTTGTCAAGATTGGTTTCTAATGCCATTGACCTATAAGAAGGATCCCTTACCCTTGAACAACAGGCTCATTCTAAGAATAGCGCAGCAAATACAAAAGATAATCCTAGAGCGTCCTGCACTACCCTATATGCTTGGAAAATACATAACTGATGGTGTTTGTCTTTAAACAGTGGAGCTACAACAAAACCCAAAGTTAGAAGTATTTTACAGAGTAATGCTAGTAGTTACATTATAAGCCAAAATATAAGATTGTTACCTATGACACGTGCTGATAATGTTTATAGAAATAAGTGAGTTTTATGAAGACTAAGTTCAGTTAATTTATGTAGATATTTTATCTTCAAGGTACATGAGTGATAAAGTGTAATTGTCTCGTAGAAAATAGAATAAAGGACAGTAATATATAGTCACTTTACTTATTTACTCAGTGAAATATCTGACAAATATGTGATCAAGGTCAATGTAGATGTGCAAGTCATGCTGATAGTTTACACACCAGGCAGTTTGTATCTGGGGTCTTCCTGTCCAGAAACAATAAAACTAGTGTAATATTGAGGCAAAAGTACAATAAATTCCAGATGAGAAAAACTTTAGAAAAATTTATTTCCCAAAATTGTCAAGATCTTCACAAAGAATAAAATCTAAACAACTTTCTTAGTCTTAAGGAGAAAAATAAGATACAATAATTAAATTGAATTTAGCATCCTAGATAGAATTTTGTAGAAGAAAACTACCATGAGTAAAAGCCAGAAAAACCTCAATTATAAGGACTTGAGTTTTTACCATATTTTTCCTAAATTTTTATATATTTTTCATTGGTTATGACAAATTAACTATATGAAGGCATAATAAGGAGAAAGGTAATAAGGGAACCATTATCTTTGTAATATGTTTATAAATCTAAAATTATTCTAGCATGAGACAGTATTTATAATGCTGCTGTTTATCAATTGTGTCTACAAAAGAAAATGGTGGCAGCAAGCATGGTATGCCTGAATATTAAACTATTACAAAGGGCTATTTTTAATTAAAACTAGTGAAGCCTACTCATGATAATATCTAGCTTATTTATCAAGAAATATACATAGTTAAATAAGAATCAAAGAGTAATAGTTGTGTTCCTTATGCTTACCTAATAAGAAACAAAAATATCTTACAAAGCAGTTTTTCCTCTACTGTAAAATATCGCAACTCTTAGACCAGTGCTTAATAACATGTATTTTAGAGTTGTTGCTCATTAACTGCAATAAGCAACAGTAGTATGATAAACAGAATTTCCCAACCAGACACATGAAAGAATTTGGAGACCTGTTTCATAAATCCAATAGTGCAATAATGAGAATTATGAAGAGTCCATAGGTAAATTCATGTTGTCTCTTAAATACAGTGGCCCCAGGCAATTTTCAGTTTGTCTTTGTGGGGGACTATAGCCTGACAGTGTCTTTATGTATCAATCAGGTACATAATTCCATTAATGGGAAGGAATAAACAACAGACCTACAGATTATCTTTAATTATTCTCTTGAACAGTGTGCATTTCTGGTTTGCAGCATGTCTTTATGAAAAATTAGGACAAAATTGAAAGATATTGGGTACCACTAACACACAGTTTTGGCAGATCATACCAGAAAGAATTATCTTTTTTTGTTGTATATCTATAAAATGAGGAATGAAGAGGCATTTGTGTTTTAATTTTTGTGTGAACTAAACATTGTTTTATATTACTGTTTTTCTGGCAACGTATCTATGGCACCTTAACTGTTTTGAAAACTGTCTTGATTTATGATTAAATAAAACTAAACAAGAGAGGAAAAACATGAAGGATGCTAATATTTGGTAACTGATCCCATATTAGTTCTTCTTTGGCACAAGGAATGACTACCTACAGTCTTCCCATTTCTTACACACATTCTCTGCTGACTCAACTTCTTATAGGCCTGATACAGTAGACTGGTGCCACGGAACATTGATGAAAGTGATACAGCTTATAATATAAAAGGTCGATCCACCAGATTTAGTCTGTATAGCTTTGTATATCTTTCTGAAATTTTGTCCTTTAGTGAAGCCATTTCCATTATTGTTCAGCCTGGCTCTGTCAGAACTCAAATAATCTACTTGAAAATGTGGAAGAGTGCATAAGGATCTGCTCACTGTCAAATGTCTGTGCCATAAACTTCCAGTAATGTGGTGGCACATTTCCTAATCAGTTTCAGCAAAGGAGAGATTTTTGGATTTTCTGCTTATACTAATTTTGCTCAAGTCTAACAAGGTAAAGAAACAGAATCTGTAATTCTTGTATTTTAATACATTTTAAATTATCTTATGATTTTACTTCTGCAGTTGCACAGAATTTCCAGGGCTTCTCTCCCATGCATATGTGACACTGCAGAGTTCAGAACATCCTTGTCTCCAGGCTCTTGCACTTAAACCTCTGAATCTCTCATGTGGTGCTTTTCCATATGAAAGAAACATGTCTCGTACTCAGCAAGTCGAATAATAATTACATCATTCTCTGACCATTTAGTTTTCTTCTTATTAAATGGCATTACTGGTTTCTTACTTCTTCCTGTAACAAACTTGAAACTTATTTTTTCTTAAGGTTTTTCCTTTTTTTTCTCTGTCCATTATCTGTCAGAAAGGCCAATTGTTCATATCTTCTTCTGTTTCATTTCCATTGACTTTTTGAAGTCCCATTGCCTTAATCTTAGTTCAGTAGTGTCTCTCTCATTGGTTATTGTAGCCACCTTTTAATGGATTTCCAATCCATTGCTCACATTACAGTCAGAGTGACCTTGGTAAATATGATCACATCAGTTTGTTTACAAGACTCCCAGTGTCCTTAAATAAATGTTAAAGGAGTTAACATATTTAAAGTGTTATAAGACCTACCCTGTGTCTCTCTTTCCTCCATAGCATTTCATGTATTCAGGGCATTACTCGATGTGTTTAACTTCATTCATGTACACTGTTTCTGCACATGAGTTACTTAGAGCTCCTTGCCCTTGGTGCTTGCAGGATTTTCTAGGCTTGAAAGCTTTTGCTGCTTATAGTATTATCTTGTGAAAGACTTTTTTACTTCTTAGGTGTCAGGGTGCGTGCTTTACCTTTGTATTCCTGTAATTCTTTTTGAACTATTAAGTATGATTGATCTAAATCACTAGTTATATATGGCTGGCTTAATTTTGCTCACTGCTCGAGGCACTGAATGTTAATCACTTTAATTATTTTTTACATTTAATTTCAATATTTAGGAAGTATTTTGATTGTATTACTTAATTTTAACTTAGTTTTTGGTTATCTTTTATCTAATTTAAATTTCCACAGCATAATGATCTTGTTTGTTAGACATCTGCATTGTGTGGAACAGCTTTTATACATGTGGTTTAATAAGTCCTTTTACTCATAGAAATATTTAATAATTACTAACAAACATCACTGAAATATCACTGTGTATATATATGTACCAAATATCCTGCCATAATTATTAGCACCTTTCACCTGTTGTCAGAAAAAGAAAGAACAGATGTATTTCATATGATTGTTAACACTGAGAAATTAAATGTATAGATGTGTATAATGTTGAGAAAGTAAAAAATGTATCAATCCTGTCTGAGTGTGGCATCCTGAGTAATGGGAGAGCATTAATCAGCATTGGGAGAATCACATCTACATTATTTTCAAAAAGATACATGAAAGTGCTTTTTATAATATAAATTGTGTTAACTATTTTGTCTTGTATTAAAAATTTTATGAATATTTTGATGTCATTCACTTTTTTGTTCCATATTTATTTTGAAAAAGTTTCTAGAGCATTTTAACTAAAAAATGCTATATTTCTGAGATACATAATACTTAGAATGATGTTGTGTTTTTCAGTAAGCACCCATTCCTTAATTTAAGACTACTATAACTGAAACATGCTATTAGCTAAATGTGTACACATAGGAAGGGAAAATCAAATAAATAGGAAATGTCCATGTCTGTATGAAGTTTCTAATCTGTATTTTCTCTCACAGAGTTGCTTCTCAACTAGGATATATAGAGTAATTGTTAATAGAGCCTATTAAAATATTTTAAAGGAAAAGTCATGCCTCTTCTGTGACAAGAATAAAAATGTATTCAATGACTAGCAGAACCAATGCTGAGTGACGTGAAAGGAGAACATGAGGAAGAGCAGCTGCGGTGTCCTGTTCTGGACCCGCTGACTCTTGCTGACCCGTCTCGTGGTACAGGGGCACAGCCGGACGCAATAGGAGTCTGACTCCATAGTGCCAAGTGTAAGATGAGCGCAAAAAGATGGAGGCTCAGCATTTCTTTAGCAGAAATTTCCAACTTGGTTTTGAATGACCATTATTAGTGTCCATTGACAAAAAATAAACTTCACAGCTGTTGGCATCCTGCAAGAGAGCAAAAAGAAAAAAAAAAGCCAAGAGTTAGGGAGCAAGACTTAGTTTTTCTGAAGAAAAAATGATAGCTTTGGGTATTTACCTTATGACCTTATAAAACTTTAATTTTCTGACTTGCAAACTGGGATGAAATTAGATACCTTAAAATTCTTCATCACAGCCTAAATGTCAGGTGGTCATTGATATCCAGATAACTGGGCTCAAATCCTACCACGTTTCTTGTGTGAAATCAGTTCCTTCTCAGTTTTTTAGCTAAGCATCCTCACTTGATTTCTGTTTTCCCTTCACATCTGACTCTTGATAGCCAGCTTTTCCTGATTTATATTACCCTGTTTGTAAGCAATAATCTAGTTCTTGCTCAATTTAGGTACATACAACTCTCCCTATTTCCTTTACCTTATAATAAAATTAAAAAGAAACCACTCAGGATAACCAGTAGGAAATGGTATGTGACAGTGTGTAACAGAAGATGCTATTTAAATGATGATCAACTTCCCTGCTTCTATGTAGGTTCTTCAGCCTCTGGGGCAGATTAGCTTCTGGCTCGCCATAGTGGCTCTCCTCTCCCTCTAAGTCTCTGTACATTATCAGTCACTTTCCTCTGTGGCCCACAGTCTCATTGATCAGAAATTTTGGGAAGCAACTGAGTCACATCATGTTACAATGCAGGTTCTCCTATGTCCTGAGTTCTCACTGACCTTGAAAAGCTAGGGCCAAAATGTTAGCTGTCCTTGCAGCCATTCTTTTTCTATAATTTTTGGTCTGCAAACTTAGGTTGTTAACCATCCAGAAGAGAAGCATATTATTATCCTTCAACATAGGCACTTGGGTTTAACCTCACTATTTTAAGCATAACATGGAACAGGTGTTTTCTATCTAATATTGATATGTTAATCTTTAAGTCCCTACAGAATATGAATAAAAAATTTAAAAAATATTTAAAAAATAGGAATAAACAATTACATAGTTTTACACAAAGACTTATAAATCTAACCATATATAGCAATGCATTGTAGCAGGAGAGTCCTGTGATTTTTTTCTTGTCTTTTGTTTTCATATATATTTTAAAACAAACATTTGCTTCAGAGACAGTATGGCAGTAATTCGTATGTCATGAGAAGCAGTACTTATTCAGAAGACCAGAATGACAGGCACTCCAAGCGTGACCCTGCTGTTACACATTGCCATTCTCAGTGCAGTTGCTTAGCTCACAGGTAACAGCATATATAGTCAGTCAGGGTGAGAACCCTACCAATTAATTGCTAGTTGCAAAAACCTGCTGAAGATTCTCAGTATCATTGCCTTAAGAGAGTCACATGGAGAGAAAACATTCTCTCAGTCTTTCACAGAGAGCAAATTTGTCAAGCAATGGCTGTGACTCATCTATATGCTGACACTGACAAGGGACCTACAAAGTGCAGTATAGGGTTTCAGGATAAATCCCCTGGGGACTTGACTGACCTTGTTGGATACATAAGTTACATTTCTTGTTATATAGGTCTTTCTTTATCTTGGTCTTAACAATCAAGCCGAAAAGTATAAACATGAGGTATAAAAAGTAAAGCCATATAAATATGCTAAGTTGTGAAAGGCTCAAGTCAACAACTTCTAATATTGCCAGTCCTATAGATAACCCATCACTATGATAGACTACTGAACAAATTGGAATATTTTGCTGAATCCATGTATCTATAATATTTAAATGACAATGGAATACCCTTCATGATGAAACTAAACCAAAAATGGGATATAAATAATCCACTTTGTATTTGTATATTCAAAATAGGATAGATATACAGCTAAATCCTCTTAATTCAATGAATAGAAAGACTTGTTCTACTAGTGTTTTTAGACAGGATATCATGTCTGCATCTTGTACAATGAATGACCACTTAGACAACAATATGCAATGTATTAATTATTGAAACTGTCCTACTGATTGGTTTTGAAACTGTCTCATTGCTATTTGTTTCTCAATAAAATTATTTTTGAAAAAGTCTCTTCTCCTTTGGGATTGAAGTTCCTGTCTCCCTCATATATGTTTAAGAGTTTATTTTCATTTAATAAATAAATCATCTGGTTCTTTTCTTATAGGACTTGAAAATTATTTCTTAAACAGAGGTAGTTGCTTAGCCTAAATAAGTTTGATCTAAACAAGTTAAATCAGATTTTTCTTTCTTTTAGGTAGGGTCTTGCCATGTCAACCAGGCCTTGAACTCACTGTGAAGTTCAGGCTGGCCTTCTACTCATGGAGATCCTCCTGCCTCAGCTTCCTGAGTGCTGGGACTACAGGTTTGCATCACCATGACCAGCTTGCTCTTTCTAATAATGGTATGTTTATTTACTCATTTTTTCACAAACATAAGCACATTAATTATAAGAAATCAATTTCAATTATGTGTGTTTCTTGTCCATGAGGGTTTATCATAAGATTTGGCAAAGGTGGATGTTTTAAAAGTCATTATAAAGTGAAATGGAAGAATGGATAACTATTGATTAACATGCACTATGTTAATAAATTTCCTTGGGGAATACCAATAATCATCATTCTATGTAGAAGATGACAGGTCATTTTAGTTGCAGTTCTTCCAGAAGTCAGAGAAAATGAGACTGGCAGTTTTGCTTAATGTTACACATGTAGCTGCATAGTAAATTGTGTCTTCTTATTAAGAACATTTCATAATAATAATAGTGTCAGTGAATATGGAGATGCAGCTCTTTCTTTCTGCTGATTATTTTAATATTCTATGGGAGATGCCTATGTTAACATATGTGCACTAATATTGAGTAAGTTCTGACACACTATTTTGAAATGTTAGGTGTTTCTCTACCATTGTAGTCAACTGCACATCCCTGATGTCCTTTTGTTAACAGCACAGCACAAAAAGGTGAGTTTAAATGTTTCAGTGTGCCAGGAGTATAGCTCAGTGGTAGATTCCTTGCCAAGCTTGGAGCAAGCCTTGGTTCCCAGCCCAAGCACAATAAATTACATGAACTAGTAACAAACAAATCAGGCTGCCTCAAATACACTCAGGACTGATATTCAGTTATAAGTGGAGAGTCAGAAGGGCCCTGTGTTCCCTTGCTGCTCATCCATTTGGTTCCACGCCTGCTTTAGTTTCTCACAGATAACTCTAACTTCCTCCATCTGTAGAATCTGTCAGATCTCTGTGTTTAACCTGGATTTGGAGAATGACCCTCTTTTTCAACTTTTCCTTGTTGTTTCTCTCCCTATCTTTCTTACTTCTGCACATGTTTCTTTGCCTCATGTTTTAGAATTGTGACCATTCTTTCTAGCAATAATTCCTTTCCATCCTGCTTTCTTTAATCTCTATTTCCTCCCTCCATTTGTCTTTTATATCTTTTATTTACTTGTTCACATTTGAGTCTTCTTACTGTATTTTAGTTGCTGTTTTGGCTGATATTAAATATTTATGAATGAGCACATCTCCGGCAGTTGTGGCAGACATGGTGTTGGATTTTCAGCTTTGTTGGGAATGAAGAGACAAGAGCTCAGTCTGATCTTGCTAATGCACTATGTTATCCATGAACTAGCTTCTGCTTTAATTACTTTAACATTGAGATACTCTTTCTAAAACTATGCATACATATGCCCACCTGCTTAGCTAAAGCTATGAAAGACGGTTTTTCTTTAGGAAGAGAATTTTTTGTTATATTGCTATTATCATTAATGGCTGTCTCAAGAGATTAATAATTGAAAAAACAAAAGAAAAGAAAGTATATTACTTACAAGTTCTGAATTTATTTTTAGATCATAAAAGGGACCATGTAAATTGATAAAACTGGGTTTAATAGAAAAATAGAAATAAAGTTTATCTTACACTTCTAAAATTATTTTATTAAAACTATTGTTAAGAGCTAGCCAAATAACTCAGCAGATTAAAGCAACTGCAAGCAGGTGCAGGGGCTAGGGGTTGGATTCCGGGTCCAGCCATGCTGGCCCTGTCTCTGGGGTGTGCTGAGAAGGCAATTGAGACTGGGCATGGTGGTGCATGCCTGTAATCCTAGCTCTTGAGAGGCTGTAAACAGGCAGATCACTACGAGTCTGATCTAGTAGTGAGACCTTGAATGACCTGTAGACCATTCCCTAAAATAAAAATAAAAACATTTAAAAAAACAATTTATTGAATATTCAAGGAACACTTCTATTAATATACATATTAGGCTATTTAAATATTATTTTTAGAACTTATTAGTATGCCTGCTAATATATACAAAATGATTTACTATTACTATTAGAAATATTACCAGTGATATCTACTAATAGAGTGATTTTAAGAAATCTTAAATTTTTGTTTTGACTGTCATTTTACTGCCTTTTTAATAATTATTTTTAATTTATCATATTTTTTATTGAAGAACGAATAGCAATGAGTTTCAAATCAAATTAATAGGACAGATTCAATAACTAATACATTGCAAATTGTTTTCATAATGGTTTGTTATCGTACAAGGTGCATACATGATATACTAATACAGACACTATTATAGCAGATGTCTCTAATCAATCAAATAAGACGATGTAGCTGTATACTTAACTTATCTTTAAAGATGAATTATAGAATAGTTTCAATTATTAATACTTTCTACCTTGTTATCTACCTAGTGCTTGTCCATAGTACTAGAAGCTGACATAATATCCTGTCCAGCCACTATCAGTGCAAATCTTGCCTCTCATAGAATTATGTAGACACACTGCATATTTATCCTAACTGTACTGTTTATACAAAAACATCATGGTTCTTCTTTTGTATGCCCCTTTTCTTACCTAGACCTGTTAAAGATGGACACTTGACTGACATTAAACCATTATAGTTGTTTGACTTGGTGAGACAATCAAACACAGTATAGCAATCTAAAATAATACTGAATTATCTGAAGAAGTTGTTGACTATAGCCATTTATAGCTCAACTTATTATTATGGCCCGACATTATGTACTTCATTTTTATACTTTTCTGCTGAATAGTTAAGACTAAGATAAAGCAAGACCTATATAACAAAAGATGTAGCTTTTGTACCTGATGAACTAAATCAAGTCCCCTCAGTGTTTATCCTGTAATTGTGTACCTCTCTCTGTAGATCTTTTGCCTGTGTCAGTCATGTGGATGAGTCACGGCCATTGCTTGACCAGTTTGCTCTCTGTGAGAGTCTGAGAGAAAGTTTTCTGTCCATGTGACTCTCCCCAGGACACACTACAGATCACCAATTGCCTTCCTCTGTAGCTTCATAATCTCCTTGATCAGAAAATTTGGGGCTCAACTGAGTTTCATAATGTTACAGTACATGGATCAGGGAGATGGCTCAGTGGAATAAGTGCTTACCAGGCAAGTGCAAGGGCCTGAGTTCAATCCCTGGTTCTGAAAAAAAAAAAAAAAAAAAAAAAAAAAAATTTTAAAAAAAAAAAAAAAAAAAAATGGGCTGGGGAGATGGCTCAGTGGGATAAGTGCTTCCCTGGCAAGTGCAAGGGCCTGAGTTCAATTCCCAGTTCCACAAATAAAAAAAAAATAAAGAAATCATAATGTTACAGTACAGGTTCTCCTATGTCCTGAGTCTTTTCTGACCTTGAAAGGCTAGGGCAAAAATGATGGCTGAACTTGTGGCCCTTCTATTTCTCTAGTAGTTGATCCATGAACTTAGGTTGTTAACCATCCAGAAGAAAAGCTGATTAGTACCCTGCAGCATACGCCATTCAGTTTGCCCTAACTATCTGAGTTAAATCTTTTCAGTTGTTGTTATACATTTCTATTTGTATTTCTTCTTTTGACTTCTTATACTAAGGAGAATATACGATATTTGTACATGTGTGTCTGGTTTATTTCAAGTTGCATGCATTCAATATAAATGCTTGAAGTTTATCATACCTTATAACTGACTAATAATCCATTCTATAGAAATGCCACATCTTTTTCAACCACTCCTCATGTGACAGGCATCTTGATTGTTTCCAAGATTTTGCTATCACAAATTTTGCTGCTATAAATATAGGTACACCGTATATCACTATGTTTTCAGATTCTCTGGGAAAATTCCCAGTAGGGGGCTAGCCTGCTTGAATGGGATTTCCAGTCCTACTCTTTTGAAGTCTCCAGACTGATCTCCACGATGATTGTACCAGTCTACATTCCCACTAGCAGTGGAGAAGTGTTCCCTTTTCCACACATCCTCTCCAACATTTGTTGTTGGTTGATTTCCTTATGATAGCCATTCTTTCTGGAGTGAGATTGTATCTCATTGTCGTTTTAATTTGCATTTCAAGGATGGCTAGCACTGTGAAGCATTTTTTTCATATATTTATTCACTTCCTTAATTCCATCATCTGAGAAGTGTGTATTCATCTCAGATGCTCATTTCTGGATTGGGTCTTTAAAATTGAGGGCCCTAATATATCTTAGTTCTTTATATATTCTATAGAGTAGACCTTTGTCTGATTGCTTATTAGTTAGGATTTTCTTCAAAATTTGTGGTTTGTCTTTTCACTTTGTTGACAATTTCTTTTGACATGCACAAACTCCTCAAGAAGAGTTGATCCCAGTTGTTGATTCTTTCAAGTGTTTCCTTTGCTAATACATGTTTGTTCATGAACGCTTTTGCTACCCCTATGTCTTCAAGAGTTCTTCCTACTTTCTCTTCCAGGACATTGAGTTTTTTTTTTTTTTTTAATGTTTAGGTCTTTAATCCATTTTGATTTTAGCTTAGTGCATGGTGATAGAGCTGGGTCAAGTTTTAGTTTTTGTCATGTAGAAAGCCAGGTTTTACAGCACCATTTGTTAAAGAGGCTGTCTTTCTTCCAGTAAGCTTCTTTGGCCCCTTTGTCGAAGATCAGGTGGCTGACTGTGTTTGCAGGGGTCTTTCAATCTTCTAACCTATTCCATCGATACTCCAGTCTAGTTTGTTGCCAATACCATGCTGATTTTATCATAGTGGCTTGGTAGTGTAATTTCAAGTCAGGAATTATGAGGCCTCCTGCCTTATCTTTGTTGCCAGGATTGCCTTTGCTATTCTAGGTCTTTTGTGGTTCCAAGTATATTTTAGTAATTATTTCTCTAGATCTGGGACATATGTTGGTGGAAGTTTGATTGGGATTACATTAAATCTGTACAACAATTTTGTGAGTATGGCCATGTTCACGATGTTAGTTCTTCCTATCCAGGAGCATGGAATACCTTCCCATTTTCTGAAATCTTCTATAATCTTTTTTCTTAGGATGTTGTAATTTTCTGTGAAAAGATCTTTGACTTCCTTGGTTAAGTGAATTCAAAGGTATTTCATTTTCCATGGTGCAATTGTAAAAGATATTGTTTCTATTGTTTCCCTTTCAATGTGCTTGTCATCTGTGTAGAGGAATGCTATTGACTTTTGAGTATTTACTTTGTATCCTGTTGTGCTACTGAATTTCCACATGAATTCGAGGAACTTATTGGTGGAATTTTTTAGGTTTTCTAAGTCAGGTATCATATCATTGGCAAACAGTGATAATTTAAATTCTTCTTTACTTATCTTTATTCTTTTTATTTCTCCCTTTTTTTCTAATGGCTGTTGCTAATGACTCCAAGGCTATATTGAATAGGAGGGGTGGTAGAGGACATCATTGTCTCATACCTGATCGAAGAGTAAAAGATTTCAGTTTTTTCCCATTTAGAATTATATTAGCTTTTCAGTTGTCATAGATAGCTTTTACCAAGTTGAGGTAGAGTCCATCTATTCCAATTTTCTGTAGGGTTTTGAACATAAATGAGTGTTGCGCTTTGTCCAAAGCTTTTTCTGCAGCACTTGAGATGATCATGTGGTTTTTAGATTTCAGTCTATTAATATAGTGTATTACATTTATAGATTTTCAAATACTGAACCATCCTTGCATCCCTGAGATGAATCCTACTTGGTCATCGTGTATGATCTTCTTGTTGACTTGCTGTATTGTATTTGCCAGGATTTTATTGAGTATTTTTGCATCTGTGCTCATGAGGGAGCTTGGCCTTTAGATCTCCTTTTTATTTGTGTCTTTCCCTTGTTTTGGAATCAGTATAAGACTTGCATGCAGAAATGATTTTGGGAGGACTGCTTCCTTTTCAATTTCATTGAAGAGTTTGAGGAGTGTGGAGATTATATCTTCTATTAATTTCTTGTAGAATTCAGCTGTGAATCCATCAGGACTTAGACTTTTCTCTTTCAGTAGGCTTTTTATTACGTTTTGTATTTTGTTGGATTTTATTGGCTTATTGAGAATTGTTATATCTTCTTGGTTCAGTTCTCATAATTTGTACCTTTCAAGAAATATGTCCATTTATTCTGTGTCTTGTATTCTGTGAGCGTAAAGATTCTCAATGTAACTATTGATAATATTATGAATTTCCACTGGGTCTGTGGTGATTTCGCACTTTTCATTCTTTATTGCAAGTAGTTGAATTTTTTCTTTCCACTTTTTGATGAGGTTGACTAGAGTCTTGTCATCTTTATTTAGAACCAACTTTTTGATTTTTGAATTCTTTGAACTGTTTTCTTCATCTCAATTGAATTAATTTCTGCTCTCAACTTTCTGATTTCTTCCCATCTTTGTGCTCTGAGTTTCATTTGTTCTTCTATTTCTAGATGTCTGAGGTGCAATATTAGGGTTTTTCTTTGTTCCCGTTCTGTTTTCCTAATGTAGGAGTTCATAGCTATGATTTTCCCTCTAAGAACTGCTTTTATAGCATCCCATAAGTTCTGATAAGTTGTCCTTCCATTTTCATTGAATTATAGATATTGTTGAATTTCTTCTCTAAGTTAATTTGTGAGTCATTGATTGCTGAGTAGGGTTTTGTTTATTTTCTATGAATTTAGCAGTTTTGCTGGTTTCTTTTGTCATTTATTTCAAGTTTCTTTGCACTGTGGTTAGATAATATGCATGGGACAATTTGTATTTTCTTGCATATACTTAAGCATGGCTTCTGGACTATTATGTGGTCTAGTTTGGAAAATGACCTGTGAGCAGCTGAAAAAAAAATGTGTATTCAGCTGTGGTTGGGTGGAACTCTCTGTATATGTCCAGCAGGTCCATTTGTTCAATGCTCTGGTTCAGTTCTGCTACTCCTTTGCTAATTTTTTGTCTGGTTGATCTATCTTTTTGAGATCGGGAGTGTTAAGTTTTCCTGTTAAGATTGTGGTCTTGGTTATTAGGTTTTTCATGTCCATTAAGATTTGTCTTACATAGTTGGGTGCTCATGTGTTTGGTGCATAGATATTTATGAGTGTTACTTCTTCTTGTATTTTTCCTCTAACGAATATATAATGACCTTCTTTGTGTTTGATCATTCTTGGTTTGAAATTGAAAGTAAGATCAGAATTGCTACTCCTGCTTTTTTTTTTTCTGAGGGGCGGGGGCATATAGTATTGTTTTCCATCCTTTGACTTTGAGCCTATGAGTATCCTTTTGCATTTAGTGTGTTTCTTGTGTACAGCATATTGTTGTAACTTATTTCCTAATTCACTATGCTAGTATATTTCTCTTAATTGGTGAAATGAGTCCATTTACATTAATTTTTACAATTTAAAGGTGTTGACTCATGATTATCATATTTACCTGTTGTTGTTCACTCTTTTATCCTGTGTTTAATTGTTTTCCCTGTTTAGTGGGTTCCTTCCTTTCTCATTCCTTGAGTTCTGGTCATTGTAGTCTCTCTCTAGCACATCTTTCAGTAGCCTGGGTAGGGATCGCTTTGTCATTATGAAATTTTGTAGTTGTTCTTTGTCTTGGAAGTATTTCACTTCTCTATCAAACTTGAAAGAGAGTTTTTCAGGGTATAATAGTCTGGGCTGGAATTAGTTTTTATACAGGACTTGAAGACATGCTCTGCTTACCTTCATGGTTTGTGTAGAGAAGTCGGTTGTAATTCTGATGGGTCTTCCTTTGAATGTGATCTGCTTCTTCTCTCTAGCAGCTTTCAGTATATTATTCTTGTGTTGGATTTATGGGATATTGACTATTATATGTCTTGGTGTGTTTTTACTTGGGTTGAAGTTATTTGGTGTTCTATTTGCTTCCGTTACCCGAACGTTGGATTGTTTCCTCATATTTGGGAAGTTTTCTCTGATTGCTTATACCCATATTCTTTTTATATCATTTGTATAAAAAAAAATACAAAAGGATTGAGAATGAAGGCATTCTCTCTGATGCCAGTTAGTCTCACATTGTTCTTCTTGGCATCATATTGCAGTTGATGGATTATTTTTTCCTGCATTCTCATTGTTTTTAAGAGATCCTTTCTTCCCTTTTCACTAGCTGCACCAGTGTCCTCAAGATCTGGAACTCTGTCTTCACTTTCACTGAAACAGTTTTGTAGACTTATGATTGATATTTTCAGTTCTTCTATATATCTTTTATTTTACTTCATGCATTCTATTTCTTTTCTGTAGTGCTCATTCCAGGAACTCATCATATTTCTGATATTTTCTATTTTTTTTTATCCATGTCTTTTTTAGAGGTAGCTATTAATCTTTTACTGCAGAATTTCTTCCAAATTGGGTTTCCTGTATATATTTCCAGAATTGATTCTCTACTTCAGATGCTATGATTTCAAAGAAATTATTTTATTTCAGAAATTATTTCTGCTTTTAGTTCCTCTTTACCTTTCTTCTGTTGTTTCTTTGTTTCTGAAGCTGTTAATTCACATGTTTCAGCAAGAATAATGTTCTCTGCACTTGTTATGGGTGGGCATTCGATTTTCCCCATATGTTTCTGGATTTGATTCATTACTTGGGATGCTATATATTCAAAAATTTCTTTTTTTATTTCAGGTGTTAATTCTGGTCTGAGTTCCTCTGTACCTTTCTGATGTTGTTCCTTTGTTTCCATCTCTGTTAATTCATTCTTTTCAGCTGAGTTAGTGTCCTCTGTATTTATTGGTGGACTCAAGGCCTGAAATTGCATTTTTCTCCTTGTCTTTGTCATTTTGTGTAGGTCTGTGACCTTTTGTGTAGAGCTTTGGTACAGTTATAACCTTAGTACATAATGAGATTTGGTGTCAGTCTATGAAGTTTGAGATTATCCAGTTATACCTGGCCTGGATCTAGCTGTTGTGCTCAGTTCCTTTTTGCCGCAACTCTTCTGGTATTAATGTGATCCTGTGGTTACCCTCTATTATGTGCCTGGTCTGGGTAGTACTGGTGAGTGCAGACACTCTCTCGCACACTCAGTTGGCCAGGCGGAGGTGGATGCTGGGAGAGTCACAGTTGTTCTCTTTCCCATGGCAGGCTTGGGGCAGGGCTCCAGGGAGTTGTCAGGCAGGCCTGTCTGGGTGTCTCAGGCAGTTCTCTGGCTAGGATATCTTGGGGCCTTAGTCTCTGGATGGCGCAGTGTGCGTATGGGAAGAAGCCAAAGGCCCTCACTTACACTCACCACACACTCACCGAACCAGGATGCAGAGAGTCTGGAAAATTCCCACTCACTCCGCAGGCTTGAGGGCAAGGGCTGCGGGGAGTTGTAGGGCCAATTGGCCCTGTGTGTCTCAGGCAAGTTGCTTGCTCTGCTGGCTTGGGGACAGGAGTTACAGATGGTGTGGTGCACACAGAAAGAAGCCAAAGGCTCTCCCTCAGACTCACCGCACACTCCTAAAAAATTACTTTAAAAAAAGAGTATAGTAATAATTGATATGACATTAGAAATGGTAAACATTTAGAAGACCCAGATGATGGGTATTTCAAGCATGGTTTTAGTATTATACATTCCTGTCCTTAATGTAGTTGCTTAGTTCACAGATACCAACATAGAGAGATAGTCAGGGTGAGAATTCACTCTGTTAACTGCTATTTTCAAAAACCTGATGGAAATTCTTAGGACTATTGCCTTATCCAACTTATATATATATACATGTATGGTTTTGCCCTTACCTTATTTACTAACTTTTCTTCTTTTTATTTCTTTCTTGTTTAATCTTTAAATTTTGTTTTGTTCCATTTAATTGTGTCTGTTACATGTTTTAGCCCTTATTTCTTCTTGTGAGTAGGGTGACAATGTGATACTTACACATCTGGGTCTTGTTTATTTTACTTATGAGTATAGCCTCAAGTTGCATCCATTTACCTATGAAAGATTTGAGATTGTTTTTCTTTGTAGATGCATAATACTGTGTGTTGTATAAAAACATCTTTTTCATTCATTCCTCACATGATGGGCATTTTGCTTGTTTCCAAGATTTGGCTATCATAAATTGTGTTGCTATAAACATGGACACACATGTATTGCTATCATATGTTTTCAGTTATTTTGGGAAAATTCCCAGAAAGGGGATAGCTGGATTGAATCGAATTTCAAATCCTAATTTTTTTGTGGAAAAAGCATTAGGACCCCGAAATTTAAAGACCCAACCCAAAAATGAGCATCTAAAGTGAATACACACTTCTAAGAGGAAGAAATATACGAGGCAAATAGATACATGAAAAAATGCTGCACATTACTATCTCTCAGAGGAATGCAAATTGAAACAGCACTGAGATAGCATCTCACCCCAGAAAGAATGGCTATCATAATGAAACCAGCCAACAACAAATGTTGGAGAGGCTGTGGGGGAAAAGGAAACACTTCTCCACTGCTGGTGGGAATGTAGACTGGTGTAACCATTATGGAGATCAGTGTGGTTCTCTTCATTTTGAAACTTTTCTCATATTTTTTTTAATGACATTAATCTTTTTTGACTATGGCTATCCTTCTCATGCCCCCACCTTACCTTTTGTTGCTTTTTGTGAGATTATATTCAAATATGAAGAAAAATTACAGCAAATATTTTCTTTCTTTCTTTCTTTCTTTCTTTCTTTCTTTCTTTCTTTCTTTCTTTTGTTCTTTTGTTCTTTTTTCTTTTCTTTTCTGTTCTTTTCTCTTCTTTTCTTCTCATTTTTGTGGAACTGGAAATTGAACTGAGGCCCTTGTGCTTGCCAGGGAAGCACTTAATCTACTAAGGTATCTCCCCAGCCCTAACTGCAAGTATTTCTACAAATGTCCCAGATGCTGCTGTCCCTTTTTGTAAATGTAATTTCAGGATGCTTTTCTCTTTCACCTTTCAGTTTTTAAACTTTTTTCCTCTTTTTCTTTCTTCCCTTTTCTTTTCTTCCTTTACATCCTTTTCTTTCATTAATGTGGTTCCTAAGGAACTTCACTAATTTCAATAAATTCAGGTATCAAGTATATATCAAATATGTAGTATAGTATCACTCAACTGGAATGCCATTTGAGCTTCTGTTTTCCAGGAATATATATAAAAGGTAACAGATTGAATGTAGAGCTCAGTATTATATTTTCATTTGTAATTAGCATTTTCATTTTTAGAATATGAAACTGTTGTCATAAAAATGACATTTCCTATTCCTGTAGGATCTTTCTCTCTCATAAGGTGAATAAATGATGTACAGTCCTAAGAAGTGCAAAGTGGGTCTCACATAGCATTTGTTAAATATGACAGGAAAGTGATTTGTGGGGGAAAACGTATGTCTTAAATATTTTGATGAATAACATGAGGATATCAAATAAGATTGTAATAAAACAAGTAATTCTTCAAGGATAGATCTCTAATGTCAATAAAAAGTCTTACAAAATAGAGAAAAGCTTCAGGGGCCAGAGGTTGGATCCCTGGACCCAGTATGCTGGCCTTGCCCTTGGGGCACAATGAGCTGGCATTTAAGACTGGGTGTGGTGGCGTATGCCTGTAATCTCAGCTCTTGGAGGCTGTAAACAGGCGGATCACTGTGAGTCTGATCTACTAGTGAGACTGAACACACTGTAGATCCTTCCCAAAAATACAGAAAAGAAAGAAATAGAGAAAAGCTCATAAATCTGAAGAAAACTCTACATGGAGTTTTTCATAAAAATAGAAATAGATCAAAATTGTGCATCAGGGAAATATTACTTTATTGTCTTCTTCTATCTTTCCTCTTTCCCTTCCTCCATCCTCCTCCTCACCCCATCCTCCTCCTCCTCTCCCTCCTCCTCTTCTTCCTTCTCTTCCTCCTCCTGTTCCTCTTCCTCCTCTTCTTCCTCTTCCTCCTCCTCCTTCTTTTTTTTTCCTTTTTGGTACTGGGTGTTGAACTAAGGGAGTCATGTTTTCCAGGCAGGCTCTGGGTCTCTGAACTGCATCCTTGGCCAAGCAAAATGTTAAAAGTATCTTAATTTAAATTGGTTATGAAAGGACTAGGGAGATAGTTCAGGAGTTTAAGCACCTGCCTGGAAAGTGCAAAGTCCAGAGTTCGATCCCTGGAACCACAAAGTAAAAATAATGATGATGATGATGATGATGATGATGATGATGATGATAAATTATGAATATAAACTTATATATCATTAATCTTCTGAACTTTTAAACATTTTAAGTGATAAACTTCTGTTATGTTCTCTATTGCTTCATAATATAGTTGTAAAAGATACTCTTTTATTTAGCCATTTTATTTTGAAATTCTTTAAATATTACTCTGTTTCACTGAGAAGAAATACCAGCACCCTTTTTATAATTTAAAGTTTCATTAATGATTCTGGCAAGCAAAATTCATCTTTGATTTGATTTTTCACATTAAACTTACCCTCAGTAATAAGATGCTTTCAGTAGTCAAAGATGCCAAGTTTACTCATGACACCTTTTTAATTAAATGTGCGTTTTGTCATCCAAGTTTAGAACATTTTTATGTATAAATTCTTTAAGTTATAGCTTATTTTAAGTGATATGCTTCCAGTTCTTTCACTCTAAAATGCCAAGTACTGTATTAGCTTTTATTGATAAACTCATATATGTTTTTAGCTCATGGCTTGGTAAGTTTTAAGACTGCAGATTATTTTCCCACTCCAGAAGTTACTTTTTCCAGCAATCCTTAGAAAATGGTAGGTACTAAGTAATTATTTCCCTTCCTCCCAATAGGGAACCTTAAGGACATTGAATATGGCGTAACAAAATATTGCCATTGTATATAAACAGAAAAAAATATTTGAAATTTTTCCTAATTTTTTATGAATTTTTTATTATGTATTATTTGTCATTGCTAGAATTCTAAGGGTCTGGGGAGATAGCTTGGTAGAGTAAACGCAGGGTCCTGAGTTCAATCCATGGTACCAAAAAACAAGAAAAAGGAATTGTAAATAGCCTTTTTATCCCTTCTTTCTTTCTTTCCTTTCTTTGTATTTTTTCATTTTCTTTCTATTTTAATCAGTGAATAATTTTCCCAGTTGTACATACATTCTTCTATATAGTTTTCAAGGTCTCACAGGACACTTCACCTCAATGTATTTTTTTTTTTTGTGTGTGTGTGTGTGTTTTTCAGACAGGGTCTCACTATGCAGTTCAGGATGGCCTTAAAGTTACTTTGTAGCTCAGGTTGGTCTTGAACTCACAACAATCCTCCTGCCTCAGCCTCCCAAGTGCTGGGATTACAGGCGTGGGCCACCACGCCTGGCTTTCTGAATGTATTTTAACGTGACTTCTGTGTTAAAAGTCTTTGACTTGAAGTTTCTATTGTTGCATGTTAATTACTGATGAATACAGACATAATTGCAAATCATCCAGACGATGTATTTTAAAATTTACTTTTCAACTTTAGAATTAATGTGGATGCTCTCAAGAATTATAACCTACATTTTAACTTACATTCCAAATTTCTATGGATATAGCTTTTATTAACAGCTTCAAAATTAAATTCAGAATTGATAAACCTCCTCTTCAGTCCATAGGATTCATGTTGCACAAACTATTGGTCAAATCAACTAGTGATATAGGTCTTTGAATATATCTAGAGTTAAAGGTCTCTTGGTGTTCAGTCATCTGAAATTTGTAACCTACAGTGAGAGTCCTTATATGTCATGATTTTGAGCTGGTTTCAACCTTCCTTCAGGTATATAAGCAAACAATAGCTAAACACTATCCTTTACTTACTTTTTTAAGTTTCTGTGTCAGAAAACTTTTAATAATCACAGAAACTTCATTTTATAGCATCCAATGTGAATAAGAAATGAGAAAGAAAAGAAGATAGTGGGAAGGAGAGAAGGAAGGCAGCAAACAAGCAGGGCAATGGACAGCAAATAGGATTTACTTGTTAATATTTATGAACAGTTGCAAACATGGGATAGCCAGGTCCTCAAAAACCATACTAGAATAGTACAGACTCTCTCTTTCTCAGTTATTTTTCTCTTGTTACTGGGACAAAAATACCTGAAACCCCAAATTAAGAAAGGAATGGTTTATTTAGCTTACAGTTAGTGGAGGTTTCAGTCCATACTTGACTGACTCCAAGGCACAGTGGCACATGCAGAGAGCGGCAGTTCATGGAGGTGGAAAACTCCAAAAAGCAAAGGGAGGAGCAGTGGCAGCAGGTGCTAGCAGGCTTTTCTTCCTTCCTTATGTTGTATTCAGGCTATCTGTCACACTCACACACATAATCCAGCATTGGATCATGAATTAATCAGACTCTAGAGCCTGCCCCATGACTACATGAGGCTTTGGGGAGGCACCTAGACACAGACCATAGCACTTTGTCTTATTAGCAATCTTCTTTCTCTATCTTGACTTCATCGTCGATAAATCTTTACTTAACTGATTAGGAAGATTATGTCTTTGGATCCATGATTGATGTAGATCTCATACAGATTTAATTTTTTGCTTATGTACAAAAGAATATATTATTGCAGAAAGCAAACTTATTTGTATTTCTGTGCAAATAAGAGTTTCTCAGATAGTGCAAGTTAGGCATTTACCTCTGGAATCTATACAGTATGATGAGCTGTACTTAAATCACATGGATTGATGAGAGATTAGTAATGATTGTTCACAATGACATAATAAATCCAACATGAATGGGAAGAACAAGTGAACTGAACAATAGATATCCAAGTACAGTTTCTCTTGCATTCAACTGAAGAATAATAAATAATAACTCACATGTATATAATTATTTTGTAGTGCATCCATGTAAACATATTCTCTAATGTATAAACATTATTTGTATAATGTATAATTTGTATAATTTGTATTTGTACAATAACAAAGCATGAATTTAAAGTGTAAAATGTAAGCTGCATTATACTTTATGTATAAGTAAGATACATCTTTTTTCCCAAAAAATATATCACTAAAATCATCAGGAGTATGTGTGTCGTTAATTGGAAGAAGACAGAAGGCAATGAATGACCAGGTGAATGGATCAAGTGAAACATAGGCAGTCCTTCCAGTATACGCTATGATTCAATAAAGGTAGATGCCTTATTCTTATATATTTAAAGGACATTATGTTCTTATCATCTGAACAAACACTGCCTACAATGA
>PVKA01026817.1:0-31275 GCA_004027165.1 Ctenomys sociabilis
TGTGCTTCTACATAATTCTATGAGAGGCAAGATCTGCACTAATGGTGGTTGGACAGGATATTATGTCGGCTTTTAGTACTATGGTCATCCACTAGGTAAATAATTATTGAATTTTTGATATAATTCAGCTATAAAAAAAGATAAGTAAGCAACTACACTCTTAATTCACTGATAAGAGATATCTGCTAAAATAATATCTAAATATAATATCATGTATGCACCTTGTACAATATCAAAACATTATGAAAACAGTTTGCAATGTATTAATTCATCAAATCTGTATGGTTAAGGTGTCTTGAAACTGTCTGATTGACATTTGTATTTTAATAAAATAAAAATAAATGAAAAAAAAGATATATACATATCTCTTTTGAGATAAAGACTAGTAGGATAAGAGCACAATGAATGTTTTTTCTCTGTGTTTCCCACTTCTGTCTCATCACTCTTTTTTTTTTTTAGGGAAAGGTCAACAGGATGTTCAGGGTCTCACTACTAGATCCGACTCATAGTGATTCTCCTGTTTTCAGCCTCCCAAGTGCTGGGATTACAGGCGTGCGCCACCATGCACAGTCTCAATCACCCTCTCAGTGCACCCTGGGGTCAGGGCTGGCATGGCAGGCCTGGGGATGGAACCCCTGGCCCCTGGGCCTGCTTGCAGGTGCTTTAATCCACTGAACTGTTTGGCCGGCTCTCTGTCCCACCATTTTTATGGACATGAAAACAACTTTACCTGAGTAAAGTTGGGTATTTCAGATCTCCTGATACTTGTTCATGAAGTCCAAGACAGCCCTCCTGTCAGTGCCACATGGAAAGATTTTCAGGTGCTGTCTGCTAACCCCCTCCTGGCAGAAATCTGCCTTAGCCATCTATGAGATTCACATGCTATAGGATAGGAAAGCCAAAGGCTATTAATATGAAGATTTCAGAAAAACTGTATAAGCACCCAAAACACAGGATGAATTTGCTGTTTAATGATTTTTAACTTTTCAGAGATCATCAATACTTTATAGAATCCAATAAAAGTTATACAGCTTCTGCATAAAACATAAGCCCTGTAGTCTTTGATGTCCAAGATTTTGTATTTCTGATATTCACCAAATAGATACCAAATTTTTAAGAAGGGGAATAGATGAATCTTTAAGGCCCTTTCTCAATACAATCCTGAAAATAAGAGTTTACTGATGACATATTGCAGAGTAAATTTCTGACACTTGGATCACAGCTCTGGTTTTCAAAATAATACAGAGAGTTCATCAAAAAAAAAAAAAAAAAAAAAAAAAACACTTCAATGCAAATTAATTTTCTTTAAAAACATTTTTTGTAGCCTGTCCTAATTTTCACTGAATTGTTTGTAAAAGGGAAGGAAGAGTGAAAGTCTGATCTACAAGGTTAAAATAACATGTTTGTTCAGCTTTGAGAAGCAGCAGTGAAGAAAAATCTTATAGTGAGTCTTCCAAGTTGTTAAAGTTGTTATCATTACACAATAAAACATAGTAACTTCATTCTCTACCTTTACTAAAGACAAAGTAGATATAAGAAGTTGGGGGATTTTTGTTGTTTTGATTGGATTTTTGGATGAGCTACTGAAGATGGTCATGCCTGGAAATCATGAGTTCCAGTGGTCCCCCTGTCTGGGGGAAGACTGCTAAACAGCATGAGGAAGACCCACATTTTGTGAAGAATTAATGACCATATTTCAAGGTACTTTTCCATCAGTTCAAAGGTTTTCTCATCCATGTACTCTACATCACAAATATTTACTAAGTAGAAACAATTATATTCAGTAATACTTTATCTTTTTAGAGCTATATTTTATCTAGCAATGCTGATTCTGCTGAGTTTAGATTCCTTGCTGATAGCACAAGTTTAAAAGAAAGTTATCGCTCCTTTACTCTCTTTGTATCCTCTTTGTGCTAAAAGTTAAAGGCAAACTTCTAACATGGTTTTACCTTCTGGAGTATTTTTGGAGGTGTGAGGCATTTTGAAATTTCATCTGTGAAGTCCCCTAAGCCAGGGCTCCTGCACTGAAGGCATTTAAGACTTGGTTCTCACTGCCTGGCTCTTAGAGTAACACAGAAAAACAAAGCTCTGATGTGTGGGGCCATCAACAAAAGCAACATGCTTTCTTTAAAGTTTCAGTTCAATAAATTTTTGCCTTACAGTTAAAGGTCTTTTTGCTTTTGAGATTTTTCACTCCAAAGCTCTTGTTTTATATTATGTTTTTTAAAATGTCTTTATTTTTAGAGATGGAAATCACCATGGTGCCTTCTAAAATGATGGGGTTGTAGAACTCAAAGGTCAGAAGTTTGAATTTCAGTGACCTTGGGTACATCCTTGAACTGCAGTGGCAGAGGTAGTGTAACATATAAAGCAAGGACAGTGAGATTAGAGGGAGCAATGGTTCCAGGAACAGAGTAGCTTTAGAAAGTGACTGCCTCCTACCAAGTCATTCAAACTGCAATTTAAGTAATATAGAAAAAAGATGTTCATGAGGTAGGAGTAAGCCCATGGATTCAAAGTTGGGGGTCTTTTTAGCACCCTGCATGTTAATATTCTTGATGTATACAGTGGTTGGCAAATTAATCTTCTTGGAAAAGTGGCCAGTCTACCAGGTCCTAGAGTGCTGCAGTAACCAAGCTCACCAATATCTCATCCAATCTTATTTTACCCTCATTCTTTAGGGTCAAGTCCCTTTTTTTAACACTGCGAAGTTTTCACAGAACATTTCAATTAGCAATTGGAAACAATGCTTCTTATTTGTGTTAAGCTAAAACATACAATATACTAGAATCTGAAGTCAGGATATGCAAATTCACAAAATGAAAAGAAAGTAACAAGGAGATATACATTTTAATCTGAACATACATAAAAATCCAGAAATGATGTTAAGTCAGCAATCACTCAAAAACACATTTATCTCTTCATCCAATCATCATTTATTCATTCATTCAATCATATACCAAGATCCAATTATATGTTCACACAGAAGATGAAAAAATGAAATACATATTTCATCTAGAATCTGACAGAGTCAGGATATTGATCATAAGACAACAAAAAAAAGGCATATCTGGCTCAAATAAGGGAATGTATAAGAGCATTAATGAAAAAGAAGTTCCAAAGGGAAGGAGATAATTATATATGAAGCAGAGTTTTATTTTTAAGCTAATAGGTAACAAAACACATTTCTGATATGTAAAAGTCTACTATTTCCTTGGAAGGCTCATATCTGGTCTGAAGATGGTCAACCAAATTATCTTGTCAGAACTTATGAAAAATTGACATGATTTGTTTCCTACACAGGTTCTCCAGGTTTTCTGGCACAGTGGACAGACAGTGGATCTCTATGGCACCCCAAACAAATGTCAGAAGAAAGCAACTAACCCCCATCCCTTTGCATGTGCATTTTCACATTCACAATTATTAAGAGTTCCACAATCTTAAAGACCCATCCTTGCAAACGAATATTCATGTCTCTTTCAACTAGTGGACCATGTTTTTAAAAGATAAACTTCCTTATAAAAATAGTTAAAAATACAAAATAGTTGAATGTTCAAGTTGAATGATCAAGTCTCGAGACTCCCTGCATATTCCAAGGGAAGTAGAGGAGCCATGCTCTTAAATCTCCTTCCTGAAGTCACTTTTGTTTTTAGCTCACTGTACTCTTTATCCGTACTGGAACATGCTTCCTGCCAGGACTCAGCACTTTCAGGTTTTTTATAGGTACTGATTTAATGGCACTGACATTAAGGTTTCCGTCCCCTGGGTCATATAAAACCCAAGTAAAATGGGCTTCTGCGTGCTGAAAATCAAAAGGAATGAGAGGGCGGAAAGAGGACTGTCTATGTGCTTACCCTCCGAACAGACATGATAGCTGGCACTGACTCTAGTTATTAGCACAGCATGCTAACGGTCTACTGAGAGTCACCACTGAGACTCATTCTGATGGGGAAAGGCACAGGAAGGAGGAGAAGGCAACAGTCTATCTTCTTTGATCTGAGAGACAGTGAATCACAAATTTTTATCTTAGTAGATGTAGTAGAGAAACAAGATAATTCCTCAAATTTGTTCTCTGAGCCTTTCCCAAGAGCTTCTGATTGACCTTGTTACTCTGGTAAAATCTGGGTATATTTAAAAAAGTAAAAAATAAAAAAATACAGGAGAAGACAGCAAAAGCAATGGATGAAATTCCAAAATCCAGTTTTTCTAAGCATTCTCTTAACCATTATTGCCTCTGTTCTGCAGTAGCCAGACAGGTGTTGAGAGGAAGCAAGGCAGCAGTGCTGGCAAACAGGATAGGGACAAACTAGAGCATCCCAACACTACCCCAACTGCAGCCGCAGCTCAATTCCATCCAGCACACAGGTCTGGTGTGGCCAAATATTCTGCTATTTTACAAATAGTGGAAAAGCGCATTTCAACATGACACACTCTGATTTTGAGATATTAGTGATAAATGCGAAAGTCACCCAGGCCAAGAAAATGCATCCCGAGTCAGATGCTGCTGAGAACACCAGCTCCTACCATATGATCAAAAGTGTTAAGGGAAGTGTTTAAAGATCATCCCAGCAGCAGAAAGTATGTTGAAGCAGACAGCACTAAAACTGAAGTACCGGAAGTAACTTTTGGGTTACTTCTTAACCCAAAAGGACCTTAAGAGGCAAACCATTGCTGGTCTTAGACATGAATACTTTCTTTGTTTTCTCCTCTTTTTTCAAAACCAACTTAATCTAGGTTCAAAATAGCCAACAAAGATAACAAAGAACCTGACTTTAACACTTTGGTTTTCTTTGAAAGGATTTATAGGGTGTGTGGCACTACCCAGTGGGTCTATATTGGCTCTGTACGGTCAATCTTACTTATTAAATATATTGGATGTTTGTTACTCAAATAAATTTGCTTTGATTCCTAGATCACTTTCTTCACAATTCCTAGGACTGAGGAATCTATCTCAGTACATTTTATAGATAAAATGAAATTCTTTAACCTGACTTTACTCAGCATTTCAGGGGCTGTAAGAACAATTTCATTACACAGGGATATCCCAGCTGAATTTCAGTGGTCAAAAGGAGTTCAGAGACAGAAATTGTATTATAAAAATCATAAGGGCTTCACAAAGCCTCTCACAGAGGCTTCACAAAGCCTTTTCCTTTAAAGTGGGCAATAAATGGACGAGGGATGGAGAGTGCTCCACCCTGGTCAGGCAAGGAGCTGTTCCCTGGGTGCTCAGAACCTCCAGCACTTAAGAAAATGGACTTATGCAGATGAACTGCAGATTATGGTAAAACATGTACTCATTCAGCAAATATTTATTTAATGCTCACTGCAGACCAGGTACTGCCCTAGCTACTAGGGATCCCAGCAGATTAAAATTTCTGCCAGTATTAAAAGAAATTCTAAACAAAGAGACAAACTCTTAATGTCAGACAGTACCAAGCACCACATAAATGAAGTGTGACAAAATAAGGCTGCTTCAAAAAAATGCTTTCCCTAACTACACGGAGAGCATTTCCTGGACAAATCAAGGAGAAAGACACAACCCAGACTCTTGAATTCACATGTCATTTCATTCTGTGAAGAAGAAATGTACCACTGTGAAATGCAGCTTAAGTAGACCAAACTAGTATTCTTAGTGCAACTTAACACTTCCTATACCTCAGCATCCTTCCCTGGAGATGAAGACAGTACTAGCTACCTACCTTGGAAAGTTTAATGTAGATTACATGTGGCAGGGTCACAAGGTGCCCTGAACAGAGCTTGAAACAGTCATCCCCATGCTGATTGTGTCCATGCTGCCATCAGCAGCCGGCATTGTCCTTCCTCAGTCTTCCTACCCAGCTCCTTTCACCGAGGGCATTGAATGGCTGGGAACAGAAACTCTTCCACAGTGGGTGTCCTTTGCACAGGTGTTACCCTGCTGAAGATACCCTGGTCTGAGAGTAGAAGAGTTCTTTGTGAGCCAAAGTTTAGGAGCAGGGATGAGAGTTAATTCTTATCTTCCTTTCCACAAATACAATTCAAGTTTATACATGAATGAAAAATTAGAAGGCATTTGATTGACTATATCATTTCTTCAAGAGACTTTAATTCATGGTCAAAATAAAGTTTCTACTTATTTAAATATGAAAAAAAATCATAGTCATGTTAAACAGTTGTGTTTCTTCACTTCTTTGAGATGGCATTGCTATAATGGAACTTCACTTTGATTTATATTGGTTGATGACTGCCAAACAGTGGAATAAAATTTTCCAGTGCAAAAATAATCTCTAGTGAAATGAATAAAATGCTCCAAATATATACTTGATGAATGAATTATAACACAAGTTGAATACTGACTGCCAGATTTTTCAAAGGTGGTTGAAAATGGGTCCCTTTAGCAATGCAGGTGAGGGGAAAGTAAAAAATTTATTTCAAATTAAATTTGCAAACGTAATCCCACAGCTGCTTACTTACATCTGGCCAAAAATTAATTTAATAGATTTTTTCCCACTCACTCTTAAAAAGACAGAGTGTGACAGCTTCTTAAAAACTTTCCTTTACAAAGATTGAGAATTACATAAGCAGTAATTTATGAAGAACAATTAACTTGTAGATGTGCAACACTGAATATAGCCAGCATCAGCCAGTTTATTCCAATTGTTTTGAAGTAACTGATCAGAAGCCTAACAAATCACAATGTATTACAAAAATTAATATATACTCTACACGTATCTGTGAAGAAATCTCCCCAATTAATCTCCACGCAGCACAGCAGACTGAAACAGCCACATCTCCAACTTAAAACAACGAAATTACTGGTCCATTGCCAGATCAACTTTCCCAACACAAAACAGCACTTACAGGTCAGTGTTGCCTCCAATCAACTATGCCCAGTCTTAAATACAATTTGAAAAGTGTTTATTGAGTTCCACTCAAGCTTTTAGCACCATCAAATACAAGACCATGTAAATTTAAGCCTTTTGGTCACTGTATGCAAAATGATACTCATCATCTCAATTTTTCACGTCCTTTATCTTATTCTGTTTTTAATCCACAGAACTTATTGCCCATATGTATGAATATATAGGCACTGTATAGTAACATCTTGGTCAAGGACACACTGTGCATGTGATAATTCCATAAAATGATGATGGGGCAGAAGAATTCTTATTTCCTAGTATCTTGGTAAGTTTTTTAAATTTTTTTTACAATATAGCCCAATCTGTCACCTCAGTTGCAGTGATGTTTTTATAAACAAACCTGTTAAGATACCGCTCATACAAAAGTGTCCAAAAGCCTGGGGATATAGCTGAGTGTCAGAGAATGTCTATGTGTGCCAGCTCCAGGTTCAAACCCTAGCAACACAGGCACAGGAAAGACAACACACAATTATATATAGCACAAAGTAATGATAATAAAAAACTATGTTACTATCTTATGCATTTGCTGCTTCTATTTACAAAACCATTTACTAAAATCATATGCTACACTATGCAGTAACAGTTTTGGACAGTGCAAATTTATCATGTGTCTTTTTTGTCATTTTCTCTTGTGGTTGATCTAATCTCATCTTGTTTGGTTCACTGTGGTCCTTAAACATTCAAAACCTACTGCTACTACTGCCACTAAGAAGCCACCCTGAATGACTAAAAATCAAAATTAAAAGTAATTAAGGACCACAAAGGTAGAAAATCAGTGAGGATTACTGCTTACCACTCAGGCATGTCCCACTCTGCCATAGCTACCATACTGAAGAATAAAGTAACAACATCTGTTAAAGATGGTGCTTCACTGAATGCAATTAGACTAGCAAAAAATCGGGAAGGGCCTACATCAGGTCTGAGAACCTTGAGATGACCCTGGATTGAAACTTCTAATGACCTTGGTTTGCAATGCTGAAAGAAAAGGCTAGCCCTGATCAGGATGTTGAATTTACTGTTAGTTCTGTTCTCTTCAACAATTTAATAATCTTTTTTATTACATATGAGAGTTAATGGTGAGTCTATGGGATCTAACATGAAGGTAGCTAAAGAAACTTTATATAAGCTGATTGTGAAACTAGTTACCAAAAAAAATCTTCAACATGGACACAACCTCCCTATTCTAGAAACAAATGCCTAGAGTGACTTCTATCAATAACAAGAAATGACAGCAAATTTCCAGGCTCTTAAGGATAATATTTCTGCTTGAAGTCTAAAAATGAGAAATTCTTGGACTTGGCATAAGAACTCTAGAGTTTTCCAATATATCAATAAGCCCATGCCCAGTGTACTGAGAAGCAGTGAGAAGTTATGCGTGATCCAGTTCTTCTTCCAAGATGTCCTCCTGAACTTATACCAGTAAAAGAGAAGTGCCATTTGGGGAATAATACACCTTTCAAGATATTGCTCACCTATTTTGTTTAAGTACACTATGATGATTACACAATGATAAAGTTGCATAACAATGAATTTACCAAAATGTATCCATGGTGTTAAATGAGGCATGGCTCTATATATTACACCAAAGTTTACAGTCCATTTCTCCTCCAGAGATCAATGAAGACAGAAATCTTTGTTATATTCAGTTACACATTTGGAACTTTTAGAATAATGCTTAATACATAGTAAAATTTCAATGAATGTGTTGTCTGGATGAATTTGAATGCATTAGGATAGCTCCTTAGTTAAAGGAACACAGTAACAGGGTTAGGAGGTTTTGGTAATATCTTTTACTCCATTTTAAAAATGTGCATTGAGGGGCCAGGGAGATGGCTGCGTAGAATAAGCACTTGCCTGGCAAGTGCAAGGGCCTGAGTTTAATCCCCGGTTCCACCAAAATAAATAAATAAATAAATAAATAAATAAATAAATAAATAAATAAAATGTGCATTGAGGGCCTGCCAAATAGCTCAGCAGATTAAAGCACCTACAGGTAGGCACAGGAGCCAGGGATTTGATCACCAGGCCTGCCATGCCAGCTCCACCCCTGGGACATGCTGAGATGGCAATTGAGACTGGGCATAGTGGTGCATGCCTATAATCCCAGCACTTGCGAGGCTGTAAATAGGAGAATCACTACAAGTCTGATCTAATAGTGAGACCCTGAACACCCTTTAGACCCTTCCCTAAAATACAGGGAAAAAATAAAAAAATAAAGGAAAATAAAAATGTGCACTGACTTCCCAAGTATGAGATCCTATATTTCTCTGCCAAGTGTTCTTAAAGGAATGAAGCAAACAAACAAACAGTCCTTAAACTAATATGTGGGAATGGGTGCACAATAGGAAAAAGGGACCATAGCAATGCCTCTAGCACTTCTAATACTGGTGATCTTGGATTAAACAGCTGCAGGTCAACAATTGAGGCTACCAGTGTACCAAAATACTTACACAAATCCAGACCAGAAATTAAAAGCTTGCTATTTATACATTAATAAAGGAGCAGATTTCCTGGAGGTGACCATCTCTCATTTCAGAACATGTACTTGGGCATCATCTATATTTATGTTCACCTTGCTCTTCTCTTTAAAGACAAAATACAAACATACTTCGGCTGAATACTCTCTTACCAACACTCTCAACTATAATTCTGCAATACAAAGGTGTTCATCAGATGCATAACCAAATCCTTTTCTCTCTCATTCTTTCCAGTTTCCCATACAGAAGTGTTCTATAAAGCCACACACAATAGCCGGGCGTGGTGGCGCATACCTGTAATCCCAGCACTGGGAAGGCTGAGGCAGGAGGATTATTGTGAGTTCAAGACCAGTCTGAGCTACAAAATGAGCTTAAGGCCAGCCTGAACTGCATAGTGAAACCCTGTCTCAAAAAGACAAAAGAAAAAAAAAGTCATACACATTAAAAATGATCCTCTAATCTGAGCAGTCATTTGCTAGCTGCATGTCCTGGGCCATGTCATGTCTAGTCTTGGAATCTGTTTCTGTATCTGTTACACAGGTCCAACACCATGAGGAATTGCCAAGGTTTAGAGGTGCTGAATGCAAAGTCTGGATCATGGTTTCCACCCCATGTAGTACGATGACAATTTGTGTTCTACTGTAAAGACTGAAATCATAAATGCATTTCTATTATAATATGACTATGCCTTTGTGATCTGAGTTCTGGGACCTTACTCGGGTTGAAAGAGGCAGCAGGGAACAAGAGAAAATGTGGGGTTCCTGTGTCCTTTTTTTTAATGTATATGGTATAGGGTCTTATTATGCAGCTTGGACTCATAGCGATCCTCCTGTTTTCAGCTTCCCTAGTGCTGGGATTACAGGTGTGTGCCACCACGCCTGACTCAGTGGCTCAGACACCCAGCATGGCACGTGGTGGCAAAGATCAAACCCTGGTCCTTGTACTTGCCTAAGAAGATAAAAATGTTCTAAGCTAACTCACTGTCCCTTGGTTCCGGTGTTCTTATTCTTAACCAGAGTTGTCCTGAAAAAAGACAATTTGACTTGTGAAGGGAGGAGTAGCCTTCCTTCAAAATGAGAAGGCAAACAGTTTGCATCTAGTAAGTTTTTCAAATAAGACTACAGGTTAAACCAACTCCTTCAGACTAGAGTCCTGACCAATGAATGACTGCTGTACCTTACCCTGCTGTAAATGGAACATGTTGACTTTTTGAATAATGACTGAGGTGGCAACCAATGTATACTGAAAATAGCACATATGTGAAAATATCAAAATTATGTAATGTCTCTAAAACTGCTTCATAATGCTAGATAGCAAGGTACTGTTAGGCACCTCTCTGCTTTGGCTAGTAGGGGCTCAGATTCATACTTAATTTCAGCTTTGAATAATGGGATAGTGTGACATGCATCAAAATGTTCTAGAACAAATTCCTACTCACCATTCAAATGGAGCCCACACTGACTCTGTACAGGGTTTTCCTTTTTGAGTGTGGGGAGGTGGGAGTGAGAAACTTCTTTGGGATGAGAATTCATGGCACCTTCAACACCACCGCATCATGTCTTCACAGAAAGCTCTGGGACACAGTCACCAGCCTCCTCAGCAGATGACCTACAACGCCCCTGCAAAGCAACAGACCATTCTAAATCCAAGTCATCAAAGAAAGTTTTCTGCATGAGATGAACTTTAAAAAGGTGAGTCACTCTTTTTCAGTCACAGAGATTCCTATGGATAGGAAGAAGGAATGATCTTATGCTTCAAGGCTGAAACTATGCACTGTGAGATGCTTTTTTTGAGGACTTCTGAAACAAAAACACTTTGAGTAACTGTAGCCATGGACATCAAAAAAAAGATATTTCCTAGAGTGACTCCACATGCATCAGCAGTAGCATCAAAATGGAAAACTCTTAATTGCTAATCACTTTATAAGCTTTGCCTTATTTAGTTCTTACCACCAGCTTATTCTGCTTTTGCAGAACAGATGAACAAATTCAGGTTGAAAGAGGTTGAATATCTTGTTAAAGCAACCAGTAAATGGCAGAACAGAAACTCTGAATTCCCAGTCTTCACCTCAGAAGCATTATTCCTGCATCCCAGTCAGGGTACCTCAGGTTTCTCCTGCTGGACATACCAAACCTTAGCTGTCCACAGCCACTTCCACTTGTTACACTGTAATTACTAAATCTTCCATCCTGTATCAGTCTGTATTATGGGAGGACAACAGAAACCACAACAAATACCTTACCAGAGAGAATCAGATATGAGAAATCACAAAGATGGTGTGGAACTGAAAAAATAAACAGGGAACCCTGAGGCAATGCAGAAAATAAAAATCAAAGGAAGCAATATGCCCTAGGAAGAAATGAAGTGATCAGAATCTAGATGCCTGGAGAGGGACTCTGCTTAGACGGGCACCAGGTTGTTGAGGAGACAGCCCTGCCCAGATGGTACTGTGTGTATCCAAACAAATAAAAACAGACAAATAGACAAAGCAGGAGATGGAAATCAACCAACAACCACTATCAGGGTACAAAGGGAACAGCGACACACAGGCAGGGGCAAGCCCTTCTTCTATCTCCTGTCTCTTGGTCTCTCTCTTGTGCCCATAGAGTAAGAATCTAATTGGCAACCAGCTTCAAGGACTCCTAGACCAAACACAAAAGCTGAGTAGAGAAGGGGGCTTTTGAAGTTGGAGACAAAGCTTAAGTGCTAACTAACAGACATCACATCTGATCACAATGGAAAATGTGGCAGGGCAGGTGCAGGAGCCCTTCACTTATCATCTGTCCCTTTGCTTGAGGAGGATGGCTGACATACAACCATGCCAATTGGGAGACTGTGCATTTGATCTGCCCCCATGGAGTAACGGCTGCACAAATGAAGAAAATTAGTCTTACTGATGCCCACAATGTGTGAACCCTGCCCTGAAGACTTCACCACACGCATCCTAACTTTTAAAGAACAGTTCTGCGACCATAAAGCAGACACTCAATCCAATCACCATGCTATGCAAAATCCCACAGAAAAGTCATAGTATTTATGGGAAAATCTAGGATATCAATCCAGCTCTCACAGACTTCTATCATTAACACTGAGGAAACTCCCAAGCATGACAACACATTTTCACACTACTAAATGATTAAGAAATACATAAACCCTGCAGCAAATATGTACAGAACTTCATCTTGACAAAGTCCTACATCTTCCTTCTGAAAGCAGGTTTCTGACCATGTAGTCTGTGAAACAGTAGAAAGAAAGTCACCGGAAAATGAAGGGACAGTTCTAAGACCAGGTGTGAGGTGTGTGGCTTATGGCATGTGGACAACCAACGTAGCAGACAAACTTCTGGGGTTGCTATGTTTTGTATCTTCACATGCAGCTATGTTTAGCTGGCTGCAACATTTTACATTTCACCTAATCTATTTTGGGGATGCAAATCTCACATATGTAAATGCAAAATCCATAATATCCATGAATACTTGATGTTTTTCCCTAAAATTGGAACAAACGAGTGATTTCAATATAATCAATACTGATTATAAGCCTCTAGGTCAAGCAGCATCATTTCTACCTTTATAGATGAGGAAACAACTCAGACCAAATATGTTGCTGAAACTTCTCTGAAAATAAAAAAGCACACTCTTAGATCAGTACTGTATTTTCTCATTTAAGATCCATCACTTGACAGTATGAGGTCAAAGTAGAACCTCAGGGCCATTTTCAGCACAGCTTTGCAATGACCTTTCACAGGTAGGCGTAAGTGCCCAGGGATTAAAATGCCCAGTGATCTCAATCTCCTTTAGGTCAATGTTTAATTCAGAACTACTGAGCAAAGGGATACATGTCTGCTCTGTACTTTCTCATAAATGAATTTCTAGACCCAAGTGAAAATGATCCTCAAAAGATGTTTGATAATACTTCAAACTCATGGAAATAAATGTTCCAACCTCTGCAGTCCAAAAATAAAACATAACATGAATTTCTAAATTCCTCCTCTAGTCTCTGCCAGTGATCTTTCTAAATGCAGCAGTCAGCAATTTCATTCACTAGCTTAATACCTACCACCAGCTCCCTGTTGCCCAAAAGATCAGACCCAATGGCCTCCTGTGGAGAAGGGCTCTTTCTCACAAATCCAGCTGGATCTCCAGCTAAGCCCCCATCCACTCCATGCTCTGGTGTCATAGTTGGGGTTTTACAAAGGGAAACAAGACAATACAGGGCACTTAATTTTTAAGATTTTAATAGTCTCTCAAAGAATCACAAAGAGAGTAACAGGAAATCTGTCTGTACACTCAAGTCCAAAGAATCCAGCAGGGGGCCTGGATCTCACAATAATGTCCTGCATGAGTCCAGATAAAAACTTAGGTCCATTAACAATGGTCCTAATGAGTCCAGCTGGAGGCCCACATCACTGTCTCAAGCAGGATTGTTTCACAGGATTGTTTCACTGACCCAAAGGTCAGTGGTGGAAGCTAGACAGTCTGTGCCTGTGAGATGAAGGATCTGTGCTAGCAGGCTGAGGGATCTGCACTGGAGCCAAAAAGTGGCAAAGTAAGAACCGGAGCTTCCCACAAAGTGAACTACAGGCATTCTCAGCAACAGTGAGGTCCCAAGCTCCTCTGAGGGCAAGGCAAACAGATTCCCATCAGGAAATCCAGGATGACAAGGTCCTCCAGGAAAACCAACAGCTCCCTACAGCTTCTCTCCTTTTTTATTCTCCCCCTTATGTTGCTGGCAATGATCCTCAGGTGGGCCTCCCACACCCAGCAACACACTGGCTCAGTTCAGCTGTGTTACAAATTGATTACCAGTTGGCAATCCACCACACTTGGTTACCCGAACTGTTTGTTTTCCCACATCTATCAAATAATTTCAGAGCTATGTGAATTTGCTGACACTAATTCCTTGGCTAAAATACCTAGGTCCTCTACACCCAATTGCGTAACACCAATGTCCCATCTACTTCCACGCTTCTGTGATGGAAGTTTTCTGGTCCCAAGTCTTCAGACAGAATGAACCAATTATTTGTGGGACCTCTTGTACCCTACAGTGACTCCTGTCATAGCACTTTACTACCTGGCTATGCCTATTTGAAATCTGACTCCTTCATCTCCTTTGTTCATATACTGCATGCTATCTGAAGATACTGGGCCATATTCACAAAATTTCTGTGTCCCCTGTGCTAAGCTCAATGCCTGTCAAATAAACATGTCATGTATATTTAAGGAATGAATGAATACATGGCTTTAATGTAATCACAACAGGAAAAGAGTACAAGAATGTAGATGAATCTATGCTTTTATATTCCACCTATAATCTGATTGATTATAATTTGGAAAATACACTGATTTCCACTGAGCTTATGTATAAGTGCACAGCTTACTGCTTGGTTAGAGGTGAGTAGCTACTATAAGCACCAAAGGATTTCAGAAAGGTAAAGATGGCCTGGGTTTACCACAGATGAAGATTTTTGAGGATAGGAAATTCACTTTGAACCAAAAGCATGCTGAATTAAATTCAGATAGAAGCAGAGAAGAAAAATTAGAGGAATGCTCATCCCTCTAGCTGAATTATTAAATAAAATATTGGAATAGGAAACTATGAAGGACACTGTGAATAATACACACTTCTTTATATAATATAAAGATTTTTAAAAGTTCCTCTTGAGGCATAGAGTTGGTAAACTCTTTCCTTATGTAAAGGCAGCCAGTCATCCTGTTCTTCATTCAGTCAAATTAAAGTGAAATACCAAAAGGTATGCAAATATCAGATCTACAATGTTGTGGCATGGCTCACCTGGCCAGAGTCTTCCTGGATCTGCAGTCTGTAAGAAAGCTCTTGTTTGGGACAGTGTCTTTGTTCTCCCTAAGTACCAAGCAGCTCAAGTCACCAACTGTATAATAGTGTCTTCAGTCCAAAAGCATGCTAGCTATGCTTTTTTTTCTTTGAGACACAGTCTCACTATATAGTTCAGGCTGGCCTTGAACTTACAACACAGCCTAGGCTGGCCTCGAACTCATGACAATCCTGCATCAGCTTCCTGAGTGCTGGGATTACTGGTGTGTACTACCATGCCCAAAACACACTGTTCTTGAAAATGCACATGCTATGGCCAGCCAAATAGCGCTGCAGATGCTTAAGCAGACGCATGGCCTGGGAGTTCGATCCCCCAGCCTTCTGTTCTGGCCCCGCCTCCAGCTGAGCCAGAGGTTCAGATTGGGCATGGTAGTGCATGCCTGTAATCCCAGCATTTGGGAGACTATAAACAGGAGGATCACTACTAGTCACATCTATGCAGTGAGACCCTGTACACCCTGTCCTAAATACAAAAGAAAAATGTACATGCTAAAAAATATATAATAATAAACACCCAATTTGGATTTAGCAAAATACTTAGAATGAACAGTCAAGTTTAAACAGGCAAAACCTGTCCTCCTTATGAGATAGCCTCACTGAAGCTCAAAAGGCACTTGTTCTTCCAAGTATCTGAGGAAGATTTTCATAGTGTCTCTAAGTAATTGCTCTAACTTGTTCTGCCCTAAACATCCTTCATTGCTCATTTTCCCAAACATGTGTCCTGACCAACAGCCCAATTTCCTGCAATGGTATTACTGCCAGCCTCATTAGATTCACTGGTTAAAATCTTCAAGTTATTCTTCACTCATATTCTGTCTCTTCAGAGACTAAACCTCCTCATTCTCCTTTAATGTTAGTGACAGATAACATCTAAACCTCTTGAATATACTTTGCACAAGCTAACGTTATGGCATTGCCCGGCTATTTTCCTGACAACAAGCCCTCTTCCCAGCATATATGCGTGTTCCTGGGAAGTGACTGCTCATCCACCAGTTCTATTCTTCATGCCTTGGACATGCAGTCAGATGCTGCGTTAAATCAGTTGTAGAATGAGACTAGCAGTAGGGATACACACCATTTCTAGGCCAGGCCCGTGGAAAAGTCTTTCATAGTGTTCCTTTATGCTTTTCCCTTCATAGCAGGCAGCAATAAAATCTGAGGTCTTAAGAGACAGTGAAACCATAAAACAGAAAAAGCTTAGACTCTGAAATACAGTAGTATACTGTCTGGCAACATCCACATTTAGCTGATAAATGAAGAGATACATTTTATTGTACTGAGACAGTACAATATTGTGGAGTTTGATTTTTTTCAAGTATACAAAGCAAAAAGAGAAGAAACATTTAAGGTTAAAGCCATCCCCATATGCGTAATAATGGAAGGCTAGGGAACAGCCCTTAACCATATACATAAATCCTACCTCTTATCCTACTGGTTTTTGAAAAAGAAAATCATAATCTAATTTTACTATATAAGAATAGCCACTATTTATTAATCTCTCTTTAGGTGCTAAGAAGGAGTCATGCTATATGTTCTAGGTATATATATATGAGGTAGACAGTACCATTATACTTCATTTAGTAAATAAGAAAGCTTAGCAATAAAAGCCTAGGTCACACAACTAGAAAGCAGCACAACCAGAACTGGTTGAAATACTATTCTCTTGTCTGTTAGCTATCCTGCCTGCTTTAAGGAGAAAAAGCAAGCCACCGTGCTATACAATAGCTTTTGCTTCCCCCTGTGAAAGTGCCTTTCACAACGTGAATGTAAATGTATCTGTGTCACACAGAACTAGCAACATGGCACTGTAGGTAACATCATGGAAGACTCAAAGTCAAGCACAGCATTCCCCAGGCTGATCTCAGCAGCTGGATAACAAAAGTGCTTTTCTGCTGCTCATGGCTGCCTCCCACACTCCAAGAGGGGCACTCTACCCCTTACCCATGAGTTCCTCACATGGACCCCTCCAGGGTTAGGGTTGAACCATCTGTAATTATCTTTTAATTTTAATTCACCACCAGTTTCTTATCCCAATTTAAGATTTAGTTTCCAAAGCAGTAGCCCTGCTCCAGAATATGGGTAAAGCAGAAATGCTAAATAAGCTGTAACTTCATGGTGCCATGCTTTCTAGCCACCTTAAGAGCTATGTGAGACCTCACAAGTAAATCCACCATAATTTTTTAAGTGGCCTTTACATAAACCACCTTGCTTATGAAGGACCACTTTCCAAGTCCAAAGCCTGGCAGGAGTTGATGCTCCCTACACCGTGTGACCTAACAGACTGACTGCACCTGATGAAACATTTCCTAGCAGATGGCAAGAGAGCCGATTTGTGAGGCAGGGTACCTGGGCATGCTGGAGGGAACTTGTCAGAGGGCACTGATCTCCTAATTCATGAAATGCTCTGCATAGGTATCTGTGTGCCAACCTTGGCATGAAGCATAACTTTCTGAGTTAAAATGAAGATAAAGACAAATTAGACCCATGAAAGTGCTGATTTTTTTTTTCAATTGCTATGGTAACAGTACTCCATTTTAGGAGAGGGAAAAGAAGAGCAGGCCTTAAAAATAAGCTATAAAATTTGTCAATGATGAATCCAAAATCATGCTAAAAAGACACTCCTTTTAACTGGTAGAAATTTACCCAAGAGAAAGTCTGATAAGTGTGTAAAATAGATGTAAGATTATGATAATACTTTATTAGAGTCAAATTGAACATACCTAAATGTTCACCAATTAAATGGTGTATGCATGCAGTAGAATTCCAGAGGGCCATTTGTAACCTAGACTATGGCTATATATTCAATGACATGCAAGCACATTCATTGTGTATCACTAAGTCAGTACCTAATTACACAAAAGCACTGTACTTTCCTTTATTGTAACAATTTCCTGGAGAAAAAATTCTGAGGATATTTACTGCAAAATACTAGTAGTAGCAGTTATTTCTAGGGAAATTTTGGCATAATCATAAGTTTACCATGTGCTTTCCAATGTTTTCCATGATGATTTGTCACTATCTGCATAATAAAAAATTCAAGCACGGCTGATAATGTTTATCCAAAACTCTCTGCTGCCCACTTCTGTAGACCTTTCCCTGATGCCTCCTACAGGAAGGCTGCAATCCCTTCCTCCACCACCAACCTTGGACCACAGACTTAACCAAGGGGTGTCCTCTGATAAATCGAATGTGAGTGAAAGGATCATGTACCATTTGCAGAAGAAAGTTTGGGTGCTAACCTGTGCTTCTAATAATATTTCTTTTTCTCCTGATTACAGCCATTTCTCCTCACTGAGATATACAAATACTAAATAGGATCAGCAGCTTCAGCTCAGGAAGAAGAATGGAGCAGATATGAAGCAGATGTAAGTTGGCCTGTAATCAATCTTGGGTGGCCAGAAATCACCGAGATTTGAGGGCTGCTTGCTTCACAGCAATATGTATGCTAGCTAACTGATACGGCAGATTTCCCCTCCACTATAAAACAGAAGTATAAATATGACAGCCCTTTAATTACATGTGTCTAGCAGAATTTCAGGATTAGCTCAACTCTCTCTTCTAACATACTGTCAACCTGCTATAGTTCATTGTTCTAGCCTTCCCTTCCTTTCTGCCCCTCACATTCTAAGTCCTGTGCCTTTCCATTTCATTAGCCCTAACCATCCTCCTTACAGTTTAAGTTTGTTCATTTCATGTCTCTCTATGGTAGTCATAGTCGATGTCACTACCTTTCAAATACAGATTTTACTTCTGACAAATAACTGTGCATATTGTATGTATACCTATTATTTGAAGGTACTATATTCAGCTCAGGTAGAAGAATGGAGCAGAAAAGTGCATCAGAAACAAAATGGTATTCTGTTGTACTTATAGCTCATGTACTTATTTTTCTATGTGGTGAAAATATTTTTGATCTACTCTTAGATAAGTTCGAGATGCAGTCTTCATTATAGTCACCAATCAATCCTATACTTTCGACATTGTGAGACTTGTCTTCCTTACAGGCTGCTTTGCAATTTACTTCCACTGGTCTAAGGCTCCCTGGCCTTTTAGTTTAGAATTAAGGTTATTGCTTAATTCTTCCAACTCACTGCCTTAAAATAAACACTCAGCACCAACCATACTACTTTCATTATTCCTTCCCCATAGCTCATATATTCCCAGAGGAAGGCTACAGTGGTGGTGGTGCAATGGAAGAAGCATTTCATGGGCCTCAGGTGATCCTGGTGTCTCAGGTGAGTGAATGACAAGACAGGAAGACTCAGGCAACTGACAAGTACAGCTGATAATCTCCAACTATGTCAACATTAACTCTTTCCATCCCTGAGCACAAAAAAGCTATTTCCATTCTCTTAGAATCCGGACTGCCTTTGTGATTTGCTCTGACCAACACATACAATAGAAGTACTGTTCCTGGATTCCTCAGACCACATGAGATCTGGCAAGCTGCTGCTTTATCAGCATCCACCCTGAAGAGTCCAGGATAGTCTACAGCAGGGTAAGAGGCCACATAGAGAGAGGCATTGGGAAATGAATGGCCACTTGGGGTTTAATGGCTCTAGCCTAGTTTCCAGCCAAATCAGCCACCTGTATGACCCAGTCAATAACACACAGAATAAACTAACTGCCCTGATGACTGCATCAACCCAAAGATCTGTTAGAAAAAAAAAAAACCTGGTTCTATGGAAAAATTTGTTCCCTGGCAACAGATACCCAAAACAACAGGTATTTTCCTTACTGGTGCCTAGAATACAATAAGACTCCAGCCCCTCTGAAAGCCTGAAAGACAGCATTCTTAGCATGATGACAGGACTATGCTGCCTACAGGAGACTAAACAGGTAGTAAATTTAAATAGTGGGGAAAAAGGTTATAGTTACACATGACATGAGAGAAGAAAATGATGGCAGATCTGCACAATGTGTCTTCAGAAAACTCTAATGTAGAGTGAAAGACTTTTGCTATTTTTAGTACTCAGAGTGTCTAATGGGTATCTACACTAGGCTTACCAGCCAATCAATTTCAGAAGTCTCCCCTTTGGTATCTAATATGTTACCTAGTACAACTGAGCCAGGGAGATGGCTCAGCGGAATAAGTGCTTCCCTGGCAAGAGCAAGGGCCTGAGTTTCCCCCCCACAAAAAAAAAGCACTGCTAGTGCCTTAACAATCAGTAGCTCTCAGATGCAGTTTTGGCAAAATAAATATGTTTTAAATTACTCAATAAAAAATAAATAATAAAGAAACAGAATGAGTCAATAAAACTTTTCATTAGATAAAACAAAAAATAGAGTTTTTGGTACAAAATTTAGAATCAAGCTGGGCATGGTGACACACGCTTATAATTCCAGAACTCTAGGTTGATGCAAGAAGATCCCATGTTCAAGTCCAGCCTGTCTCAAAACTTAAAAATAGAGCAGTACCTCAGTTTAGGATGCTTTTCTTTGAAAGCAATTTGATTCATACACAGAAGAATTCAGCAAAATTTTATTTTTTGTGAAACTTTACATTGGGTAATAGAAATGATCAGGCCCATATCTTGTGTACAAATATGGCTATGCCCGAAGAATCCTGTAGCAAATTAAGTTCCTGAGTCAAGGAACCACTATAAATAGGTCTGGGGATACAGTTTAGGGCAAGAGGCTTTGGTTCAGTTCCCAATACACAACACGTTTGTATTTTTCCCCCTTAAGAAAAGTAGGCATCACCACAGAGAGGTAAAAAAAAGCAGAATCAAAGTTTAGCAGGACAACCATGAAAACTACCCTATCTTTTCAAATGCATCAAGACTGAACCAAGGGCCGGCCAGATAGCTCAGTGGACTGAAGTACTGCAGGATCCATGACTGGGGTTTGAGCCCCGGATTGCCGTGCCAGCCCCGCCCCTGGGACACACAGAGACAGCAATTGAGACTGAGTATGGTGGCCCATGCTTGTAATCCCAACATGAAAACAGGAAGACCACTATAAGTCCGATCTGTGTAGTGAGACCTAGTACTAAAACACATTAAAAAAAAAGACTGAACCAATCAGCTGGGTGATTTTGGATGCATTAAAATTCCTGAACTTTAACTTTCTTCTTCCATTTGCTGACAATGGCTCTCAAGACAGGATAATGAGCATCTCCGGAGGGTGTGTTAAACCATATCACTGGACTCTACCTTACTAGAGCTGAAAGAAGGCCAAGAATACATATTTCTAACAAGTGCCCACATATAACAGGGTTCTCCACAAAAGAATCAATGGCATGTGCACACATAGGACAGAGGAAAAAGGAAGAGGGAGAGGAAAGCAGGAAGTGAAGGAAAGGAGAGGAGAGAGGAAGATTAAGTGGAAGAAAGGAGAGGACAGAGAGAGATTAAGATTTAGTTTGACTGACTGTAAGGAACTGATTCCCTGACTACAGGCACAGCAAGCCTAGAGTGTGCAGGACAGGCCAGCAGGCAAGACACCTAGCAGGGTCAGCATTGTAGTCTAGAACATGCAGGAAGCGTGCAGCAGAAATCTTCCCTTCTGGAGACGCCAATCTTTTAAGGTCTTCAACTGATTTAGATGAAGCCACATTATAGAGGATTATCGGCTTTACTTAATGTCTACCGATCTGTTCATCTAAAACATACCTTCACAGCAACATCTAGACTGCTGTTCAACGTCTGGGCACCATAGCCATGCTAATTTGACACCTAATATAAACCATCACATTCGGAGTTGTGAAGTCTTGGAATTCTTCTAAGAGCTACTGCAGTCAGTGGTGGAGATAAAGTAGCTAACAGAAGTAGCAAAGAATTTTCAATTATAATGGCCTCTTCCACTCCCTTTTACAGGTCTTTTAATTTTTAATCAAGCAAAAAAAGAAAAACCAGATTTTTTGCCACCTAGATACTGGAGAATGTCTTTGTGTGAAGTGAATATGTAAAATGTACATCTGTGGCTGCTTCCTAAATCCAAACTAGCAATTTCTGAATTAGCCATTTGTTCATGTTACCTGAGTCCCTTTTTCTACCAACAGTTTAATTATGGTTCTGAGATCGCCATCCTCATCTGACAGAGACAAACATTAGATGTTACAGGGCTCTCCATACAACCCCGAGTTTTCTCCAGTCTCCATAGATTGCAGAGCTCCTGAATTGTAAAGTTATGCTGGTATTCTGACCAGGCATTTAATAATTACATGCCACATAAACACAGTGAATAATTTCATTATGCCAAAAAGTTGTAAAATAATGATTATAAATGAAATGCTAATTATTCTCTTTTAAAAGAGTTGTTTCCTACTAGGATTACATTCTTGCTTTTTGACACATTTTTAAAAATCTGCATTTCACAGCAGTTAGGAAATAGCAGAATTTGGTTCAGATTTAATCATCTGAGAACTAATTCAGCTTTGGGCCAAAATGACACTTGGTGGGAGAGGTTGGGAGGCTTTCACACTACATTTAAAAATATATATATACAACTCTTTCACTCTTCTCTTTAACTTTCACTCTGCTTGATACTATTTCTAGATTTTAATTCCTAATTTCCCCAGGGGTAGAGAAAAGCCATTTGATATATGAGAATGTAAGGCATCTTTAATAAGGTTCTTATGATGCTAGAGTCAAATGATCCTTTTTGAAAAACTGATTTTGGCAAAGGAGACAAAATGTGCGTGAGCGTGTGCACACACACACACACACGCACACACACACACACACACAGTCTTTTTTGGGCCAAGCCAATACAACAAAAATATTTGTAACATGTCTTTTCTAAGTTCACTACTACTGTTTTCTAAATTATGCACCACAAAGTTCTTTGTAATAGGTGTTAAGAAAAAAAAAAATCAGTCAGATGAGGGGAGCTCTGGGTCTACCCAGCTTTAAACTCTAGAAAGTCTGATATTTTAAAATGCTAATATATACACTGTGACTGCTCCAATGTGCTCATGCATGTACATGAGCATCAAGCACTCACTAATTCCAAACTTATTTGCTCATGATTGACTTCTGCTTCTCCTCAGAGCATCTCTCAGGATTTGTTTTCCTCTTACAACATGCTAGAAAATGAGTTAAAGATGTATTCAAGAAGAACAGACAGTAACAATTGATGGACTTCTCTTTAAGGAGCTCCTGGTAAATAACAGTCTCTTTTTGTACCTGAATCAAAATCACGTCAGCAAGGCCAAGTTTTCAACTGAAGAAAGAGCAGAGCATATGCCTCAGAATTAGCTTTGTTTCTTCAGTTTTTCCAACATAAAATACCCATTTCCCTACAATAATAGTGTGGACAAATGTTATAACAACTGCCAAACAACCTAAGGAGAGAACTAATGTAATATAACAAAAGAAACTAAAATATCAATAGAAGTCATTTATAGATTGTTCAGCTTGTGAGTACTCTTTTTCTTCTTCATGCTGTTCTGGTTTTTATAAATTTCCTAAGAGAACTACATTTTTCTAATCAAAAAGTAAATATAAATATCATTTTAAAAGTCAGTGTAATGTCCTTTTTTCTCAGGGGAACTTCAACATAATTACACCATCATTTCCTTTTTATAATTCCAAGAAGAATTTAGAAAATGTGTATCAGATATTAAAACAAAAACATACAAAATGGACAAAAGTGTTAAACTTACCTTTGTTTTCTCTGTCATGGTGTATAAACTATTTTTCTTGAAAAACATACACTTTCACAAGAGATATGCTGCAGACCAATAGCCAATTGTATTTTTCCTAACTAGAACTCAGGTAGGGGGAAAAAATAGTGTAGTTACTAATTACTTTTACAGCAGTTACTTCTAATGGCTAAGGGGTTCAGTAATGCTTCCAAAACATATAAAACATCACATCCTAATCCTGTGAATGTTGTTATTTACATGGTAAAGAGATTTTGCAGATAACTATTTCAAGATTTTGGGATTATCTTGTCTCATCTGCATGGATTCTTTTTTTTTTTTCTTTTTCAGTACCAGGGATCAAACCTGGGGCCTTGTACCTGCCAGGTGCTTCTGCCACTGAGCTATCTCCCCAGCCCCTGCATGGACTCTAAATGTAATTCCATGTTCTTATGGAGGGATGAGGGGAGACTTGACACAGGCAGAAGAGTCACAGAGAGTAGAGGACAGGGTCACAGCCAAGGAACATCAGAAGCCCTAACAAAGGGAAGCAGTAGGGAATAAATACTCGCTCAGAGATTTCAGAGAGAAATAGGACTTTGCTGGGATTTTGGTTGTATCTCCATGCAGCAGATTTCAGAATCTGGCCTCTACCACCACAACAGTACAATTTTTCAGTTGTTTTTAAGCCATCAAATTTATGGTCATCTGTGAAAGCTACATTAAAATTAATGCAATGTCCTAGTGCAAGGCAGAAAGTTAACTTTAATAATCCACCAGAGACTGACCTGGCTGACCAGTTCCTGAAAACAATCCTTAGAGTAACTCTGGACCCTGGAGTGAAGATGAGCAGGGCTTATGAGCTCTGGATGCAGTGCCAGATGCTGTTGGGAAAGTGTTCACTCAGACACAAGCCCAGTCATGGTTAAAACTGAGACAAAGTCTACTTCCTAAGGTTTTTAGTCTTATGCTTAAAATCAACTCTTTGGCCAGGAAGTTACTTAAAAATACATCTAAAACAATTATATAATATATAATTGCCTATGGTGCCTAGATCAAACAGAAAGCACTACAAATCTAGAAAACAGAGAATGTTTTCAATAGGAAACAGATGACAAAGGGACAGTTGACTTTCCTTATTCATTAAACTTTGAAAGAATAAAATAAATACTGTAGAAAACATAAGCGACTGAAGAAAGAACTGCTGTACCTGTAAATTAAATTCATTCCACTTAAAAGTTCCATTATCTCCGATAGTACCAGAATTGAAAGGAGGTTATTGCTTGAAAGGTTCAATTTAAATTTAGGCTCTTCAACAGCAAATTCAGTGATTTATCACACTGACTGAATTCTAATTCTCTTCCCATGCTCAATTCTAGAAAACCACTTCCTTCAAATATTAGTGCTACCAAGATATGTCACACTTACAGGAATGGCTTAGTCTTTTAAAAGGAAGCATTTTATACACAATTTAGTTGAATAAAGTTACCATCACACAGTGATAAAAATATAGGTACTCTGTACAAAAAGTACTGTTAGGCATGGTCTGGTTTTCTTAGAAAATTTGGCTTCATATAACAATGAAGTACTGCTAACTTAATGTACAACAAATATGAAAAAAGTGTGTGTGTATAATACACACACACACACACACACACATATATATGCATATACATATGAATGAACACAGAAAGAATCTAAACAACTCCTTTTCTTCAGAGGGACTTACTCCTCGTTTACCTTACCATCTCAACAGAGGGCTGGAGATATAGCCTGATGGCACAGCTATGGCCTGGCAAGCACAAGATCTTAAGTTCAATGCCTGGTTAAAAAAACAAAACAAAGCAAAAGTATCTCAATAGAAAGTAATGTAATTTGAAATCTGAAAGTAGAGTAATTTCACATAAAGGTTACAGCACAACTTGATAGCTGTTGCAAGAACCATTTTATGGTCTTTATGGGAATATGAGCTAGACTAGATTTCCAAACCTCATCTTCACTTACAATTGAATGTAAAACTGAGACCTGGCCAATCAAAAACCAAGTACAGGGGCCGGCCAAATAGCTCAGTGGATTAAAGTGCCTACAAGCAGGTGCAGAGGCTGGGGTGTTCAATCCCTAGCCTGCCAAGTGAGCCCTGCCCCCAGGGTATACAGTGATGGTGATTGAGACTGGGTGTGGTGGCAGAACCTATAATCCCAGCACTCTGAGAGGCCCTAAACAGGCGGATCACTATGAGTCCAATCTAGTAGTGAGACCTTGAACACCCTGTAGACTCTTCCCTAAAAATACAGAGAAAAAAAACCCCAAAAAACAAATATAAAGGTGCACAAAGTTCACAGGCCTGGCCATTAGATACCCCACCTTCAAAAAAAGAAAAACAAACTTGTACATTTTCCTCCCTTCCATACCATCTTTGGGGACTGATGAAACTACAAAAGGCAAGGAGCCTAGAAAGATACAACTATTGGCATTTATTTCTTCCAATCGCAAGAAAAAGCTTTACTAATACAGCAGTCTGGCTTTATTTGCTTAAAGTTAATTCCACTGACACAAAAACACATGTGCCAGAAGACAAGGAAAAAAAAATGAAAACAAAACTCACCAAGGTAAGGAAACAGGACAAGTGGACCAAGACCTAATGGGGCATGGTCCCCTCCCATCTTATGAATGAAATGTGTGCAGGTTCTCCAGCTTTTTGTGAGAAAACCAACTCCGCGTGATGCTGTGGAAACGGCAGGAGCATTCCCTAACAGAGAGAGAGACCACAGGCGAAAAAGTTAAGGTGCCAGAGAATGTGGGCCTTGCCGCAATGGCATCAGGCAAGCAGCAAGTGTGAGGCCACAAATACAGGAAACCATGGATCAGGACTCCTGAGTGTAATCACACACCTGCACCACAGCCTAACCATGGGGCAGCAATGTGGTGCAAAGTCCCTGGAGATTTCAACAGCCAGTCCAGAGAAAGTTATGCTTTGAGGAAAGCATTCAACCCTTAGAGGACAGTGTTTTTCCTTTAGGGATTCAGTCCTTACAGAAGGAAATAAATGAGGTACACACAATACTGGAATTCTTACCCACCAACCCAAGGCTCTGCAGGTGACCTTTGAGCACATAACCAAAGAAATACTTTCCTAAAGTAATATGTTCATTTAGGAAAAATCACTCCTTTACAAATCTAAAAGATGTATTATTTTCATATACTTCTATTATACACTTATAACTAAAAGTATGTCACATTTCTTTCTAGATTCGCATTACTGGGGAGAAAACACACATACACACTCATGTGCCCACATACTCGGTGCATGGAGTAAGAGAAAATAGCTTTGTCTACTGAACAATCATGAGAACCTTCCCAAAAGTGAAAAGTTCTCTAAGAGGTAAAGGTGTCATACCGACAACTATTTTAAACAGCACATCACTTTTGTCACAAAAATGTCCCTCAAAAACTTATTTTCAAAACTTAAATTTTATGGAAGTAAAATTATACAGAAAAGACAAACATGTAACTTTTTATAATCTGTAAGATTTTAGAGCATTTTTAGGTCACAAAAATAATGTGCCAAAAGTTCCCATATACACTTTTTTATTCCTGCTCTACATATATACCATTTCCCCTCTTACTAACATTTTATATGAATGTGGTCCATTTGCCAGATTTTTGAATCACTATTGTTAACTAAAGCTAATAGCTGACATAGGGTTCACTCTGAGGTGCGCTGTAGCTTTTGACAAATGCATAGTATCAAGTGCCCACCGTTACAATACCATAGAAAGCTTCACAGCCCATAATGCCCATACTCTACTAGCTCATCTTCCATCTCTCTCCTTCGGAACATCAGACAGCCACTGGTCTTTACACTGTCGCTATAGTCTTGCAGATGGAGTCATACAATGTACAGCCTCTCAGACAGCTTCTTCTACTCAAGTCCCTCTGTGTCCTTTTATGTCTATGTGACTTATTTCCTATTACTAAATAATATTTCAGTACAAATATAAACAGCTTTTCCAACAACTGAACAGCATCTTGACTTCTAATATTTGCCAATTACACACAAAGTACTATAAATATGTAACTAGCAGCCTGACTGATGGATTCAATAGTATAACCAGGGTAAATTTTGTAAAAACAGCTACTTTGTCTTCCAAAGTGGCTGTATCATTTTTGGATTCCCGCCATCAATCAGAACACCTGCTGTTCCATACTCTCTCTCCAGCATTTGCTGTTATCAGTTTTTGGTATTAGGGCTTCTCCTACATGTGTTTCAAGATCTTACTGTTGTTTAAGCTACCGATTCCTTACATTCCTGACCACCAAAATGGAGCATCTCCTCATATGCTTATTTCCCATCCACATACATTCCTTGGTCAAGTATCTAGCTTTTGGCGTTCATGTTAACTGGCTAGTTTTCACACTGCTAAATTGTAGGAGTTCTTGTACATTATGGTTGTGCAAAGACTTTCTCTTAGATCTGGCTTGTCTTTTCACACCGTTAAGTATCTTTGCACAGCTAATGTTTTTTTATTGAAAGCTGGCTTATCAGTATTTTCCTGTCATGGACGATGTTTTTCATATTAGATTTAAAAAGTCACCATCAAACTCAGGGTCACTTAGACTTACTTCTCTCTTGGTTACTTCCGAGTTTTATGATTTACCATTTACATTTAAATCCATGATTATTTGTCTTGAGATTTTTTTTTTTTTTTCTTTTTCGGTATCAGGAATTGAACTCATGACCTCATGTTCACCAGGCAGGGACTGTGCCACTGAGCTACATCCCCAACCCTCGAGCTAGTTTTTATGAAAGAGGCAATGTCTATGTCTAAATTATTTTTTGTGCATACTATACTATCCATGTGCAGCAGCACCACTTGTTAGGAAAACTATGCTTTTCCACTGAATTGCATATGCCCTTTTGTTAAAGGCCAGTGGACAGTATTTGTGACTCCACTTCTAGGCTATTTTATTTTACTGATGTACTTTGTCGAAGCCTTTCACCACACATTGTGTTAATTATTGTGTTCTAATAGTAAGTCTTGAAGTCAGTTAGTGATTTTTAACCTGTTAATTAGAAAGAGAGAGGAAAAAAAAAAAGACCATAATAAGGTTCACAGATAACTCATTAATTCCCAGGGTGAAGACAATGTAGGCTGAAACCTCAGCTGACCCAGATGAATGAGCAAGAAATAAAGGTTAGCTATTTTAAGGCAACAAGGTCTAGTAAGTGTTGTTACTGCCATATAATCTAGCCTATCCTGACCACAGAACCCTGATCTGGGAATACTGCTGACAACCTTAAGGAAAATTGTTTTCGATCTCTGAATCCTTCAAGAACTGAACAAGCACCCAAGGAGGAGGAAAGAAAAACCTCTTTGGGGAGCTATATATGGGGCGGTGGTTTGGGGATGAAGGGGTAGATAGTATGGTCTGGGAGTCGAAATCAGGACTTTACATTTGCCAGGCAAGAGTTGTGCCCCTGAGCTATATCCCTGGGGGAACTATATATTTGATTTGGCACCTTTAATAATTAGTAAAACCCTCAGCTTTTGCAGATGTACAGAACTCTCCACAGATATTTGATGTTTTATGGTATCTGGACTCAACAAAGAAACAAAGAAACAAGTTTTAGTTTGAACTTCAATCAGGCAGGAAATCATACTATACAACAAAGCAGAGTCTCTCTCTTCTGCCACAGAGTCTCTCTCTGTGGCGAGTCTGGAAGCCTGGACAAGAACCCAGAACAGAGTTGGCAGAACCACTGGACTATAACTTCACAGGGACAGAAGGCTGTTCAAAAATCACGATAAGCATGTACTATATTTTGTGTAAGAAATGAGATGCAAACCACTGGGAGGCACCACAATAGACTTTATAACTAAGGTTTTAGTCAATGTCATTGGATAGGATTGAGAAATCCTGCAGTAAAAGTGATTCCTGTACATACTTTCATTCAGGGAAGAGGAGAAGCAAGGGAGGACACACAGAACCATCAGCAACCAGTGCAGAACCAGTCTAACCAAAAATGAGATCAGCCCACACCAGACTGCTGGTAAGGAACAGCTAAGAGTTTCTACACTCTGAACTGTGGAATTATTGTGCACATTCACATTTTGAAACTTAATTAATAATACAGCAGGTCTCAGCAAACAAGAGTGTGCAGTCCACATCCAGCTGCTACGGAAAATAACATTTTCTTGGGATATAGCCATTTGTTTACGTATTATCCATGTCAATTTTAGCACTGCAACATGCTGAGTAGTTGCCAGAGAAACAACTTGGCTTGTCAAAGTCTATCAGGCCCTTTACACAGAGAAAAATTTGGTTCACTCTTGATCTAGAATATGGATTTTGGCAGGCAACAAGTGCTTTTCTGGTTTTGAGGAAACTAGTTATAAATCACACTCCTACTGTCTTCATTTTAAAGGCACTGTCCACTAGTATCAATATTCTTCTACATGTGTCCTATACATTCTTGTACACCACAAAAGTGTTAGTGGTGCTTTTTTTAATGTTATTGAGAAACAAACAGCAATGAGATAGTTTCAAAACATGTTAGTAGGACAGTTACAATAATTAATACATTGCATATTGCCTTCACAGTAGTTATTTACAGCACAAGATGCAGACATGATATCCTGTCTGAACACTATTAGTATAAATCTTTCTTCTCATTGAATTAAGAGACACTAGCTGTATATTTATCCTATTTTGTATATACAGATACAAAATGATCATCTATATCCTCTTTTTCTGTTTAGTTTTGTCAGAAATGGGTATTCCACTGCCATTTAAATATTGTAGGTGCATGAATTCAGCAAAATAATCTAATACAGTCCAATAGTCCATAATAGTAGTGGGCTATCCACAGGACTGGTGACATCAGAAGTTATTTACTTGAGCCTTTTTCAGCCCAGCATATTAACATGGCTTTACTTTTTACACCTCATTTTTATACTTTTTTACTGGATGGTTAAGACCAAGATAAAGCAAGACTCATATTAACAAGAAATGTAAGTTTTGTATCTGACAAGGTCAGTCAAATGCCCTCAGGATTTACCCTGAAACCCTGTACTGAAATCTGTAGATCCTTTGTCAGTGTCAACCATGTGGATGAGTCATGGCCATTGCTTTGTGTGGTTATTACTTGGAGGAGAGGGACTTGCTGCAAGGTTTGGTTAAGGCACACCTACTCTTCATTCTATTCTTCTTTTTTTTTTTTTCCACAAAACCTTTTTTTTTTTTTTCCATTTATTTTTTTTTTATTGAAATACAAATGTCAATCAGACAGTTTCAAAACACCATAACCATACAGAGTCGATGAAATAATACATTGCAAACTGTTTTCATAATGTTTTGGTATTGTACAAGGTGCATACATGATATTATATTTACAGGTATTTATGTAGCTGAATTATATCAAAGATTCAATAATTCTTTACCTAGTGGATGACCATAG
>PVKA01026818.1:5763-31350 GCA_004027165.1 Ctenomys sociabilis
CCATGCATACTATCTGACCACAATGCAATGAAATTGGAAATAAATGACAAAAGAAACCAGAAAAACCCACTAAATTCATGGAAACTAAACAACACCCTACTCAGCAATCAATGGGTTGTAGAAGAAATTCAACAAGAAATTCAGCAATATCTACAATTCAATGAAAATTCAAGTACAACTTACCGGAATTTATGGGATGCGATGAACGCAGTTCTTAGAGGGGAAAGAATAGCTATAAACTCACACATTAGGAAAATGGAAAGGGAACAAATTAGCACCTTAATGTTGCACCTCCAACAACTAGAAAAAGAAGAGCAAACAAAACCCATAGCACAAAGACGGGAAGAAATCATAAAGATTAGAGCAGAAATTAATTCAATTGAGATGAAAAAAACAGTTCAAAGAATCCACAAAACAAAAAGCTGGTTCTTTGAAAAACTAAATAAAGTTGATAAGCCTCTTGCCAACCTCATCAAAAAGAGGCAAAAGAAAACTCAAGTACAAGCGATAAGGAATGAAAAGGGTGAAATCACCACAGACCCACTGGAAATTCAAAAGATTATTAATAGTTACTTTGAGAATCTTTACGCTCACAGAATAGAAGACACAGAATAAATCGACAGATTCCTCGAAAGGTACAAATTACCAAAACTGAATCAAGAAGATATTACAACTCTCAATAAGCCGGTAACAGCTAACGAAATTCGAAACGTAATAAAAACCCTATTGACAAAGAAAAGTCCAGGGCCTGATGGATTCACAGCTGAATTCTACCAGAAATTTATGGAAGATATAATCCCCACACTCCACAAACTCTTCCACGAAGTCAAAAAGGAAAATGTCCTCCCAAAATCATTTCTGAAGGCAAGTATAATACTCATTCCTAAACCAGGTAAAGATGCAACCAAAAAGGAGAACTACAGGCCAATCTCCCTCATGAACATAGACGCAAAAATACTCAACAAAATCCTGGCAAATAGAATACAGCAAATCATCAAGAAGATCATACACCATGACCAGGTAGGATTCATCCCAGGGATGCAAGGATGGTTCAATATTCGAAAATCTGTAAATGTAATACGTTATATTAATAGACTGAAATCTAAAAGCACACGATCATCTCAATTGATGCAGAGAAAGCCTTTGACAAAGTCCAACACTCATTCATGTTCAAGGTCCTACAAAAAATTGGAATAGATGGACTTTATCTTAATTTGATAAAAGCCATCCATGACAACCCAAAAGCTCATATAATTCTAAATGGGGAAAAACTGAAATCTTTTACTCTTAAATCAGGTACAAGACAAGGATGTCCTCTATCACCCCTCCTATTCAATATAGTGTTGGAATCCTTAGCAACATGAAAGATCTAAACTGCTTGCTACATGACCTGTTCCAGTGTTATTTCTGGAGACATAAAAATAGTACTGATTTCTTGGTGTTGACTTTGTATCCTGCTATATTACTCAATGCGGACATTAAATCTATGCAGAGTACATTGTCATCTAAAAATAATAATAGTTTCATTTTCATTTTCCAGACTTTGTTCCTTCTATTTCTCTCTCTTGTCTCATTGCTCTCGCTAATGTTTACAGAACTATATTAAGTAGGAGTGGAAACAGTGGACATCCTTGTCTTACTACTGATTTTAAAGTGAAGGCCTTCAATTTTTGTCCAAGTAGTATGATGTTGGCTGTTGGTTTCTCATAGCTAGTTTTTTATGAGTTTGAGATATAAACCATCTCTTTCAACTCCCTGTAGTATGTTTTTTATCATGAATAAGTGTCAGACTTTGTCAAAAGATTTTTCTGCATCTACTGATATCATCATGTGCTTTTTTGTTCTTGGTTCTGCTGATGTGGTGTATTACATTTATGAATTTGCATATGTTGAACCATGCTTTTGGAATGAATCCAACTTGGTCATGATGTATAATCTTTTTGATGATTTACTGCATTGCTTTTGCTCATATTTTATTGAGGATTTTTGTATCTATATTAATCACAGAATTGGCCTGTAGTTCTCTTTTCTAGTTTGATCTTTGTCTGGTTTTGGAATCAGAGTAATATTTGCCTGCAGGAATGAGTTTGGGAGAACTTTTTGTTTTCATTGAATAGATGGAGAAAAAATGGCATTAAATCTTTTCTAAATTGCTTGTTGAATTCTTCTCTGAATTCATTAGAATCTGGGTATCTTTTTTTGGTAGGGTGTTTATTTACATTCGAAAGTTTCTTTCTCATTATGGGGTTTTTTGCCACTCCATGTGTATTTTGAAAACTGCGCATTTCTCCTGTATTTTCCATCCTGTTAGAGTAAAAATTTTGGAAGTAGTTATTGATGTTCTTCTGAATTTCTCAAGGATATGTGATGATTTTACCCTTTTCATTTTTATTGCATGAAATTTAGAGTTTTTTCTTTTTAGATTAGATTGGCTAGGTGTTTATCAGTTTTTTTATTCTTTCAAAGGACCAACTCTTTGATTCATTTGATCTTTGTATTGTGGTCTTCATCTACACTGAATTAATTTTTGCTCTAATCTTTATAATTTCTTTCCTTTCTTGAGCATTGAGATTGACTTGTTCTTTTTCCAGGAGTTTGAGATTCAGGATAAAATCATTTATTTCAGCTTGTTCTGTTTTCATAATATGTAAATTTACCATTGTAAATTTTTCTTTGAAGACAGCTATCCACAGCTTTCTTTACATTTTCCAGGTTTTAGTAAGGTGTATCAGCATTTTCATTATTTGTAAGGTCAATTTTTTTCTCTACAGAAAAGGCAATTGAAACAATATAAAACACATTGAAAGGTATTATGAATGTCAAGTGGAGCTTGACTCTACAAAGCCCGAGTCCAAAGGAAAAACACTATCTTGTTCCTTGGCTGGGCCACCAGCTGCGTTGAAAGGAACAGGCCAGCATGCTCCCCAACAACCACAGAATGATGCCAGATACAAAGCTGAGTCCATTCAATTTCAATCCCATAGAGGGCCAAAGTGTGCCAAGAGATGGGCATGGTAGTGTTGCTGCAGAGAGTGGAGTTACCGAGCTCTGTGGCACATTCCAGATGGAGATCGGGCATGGATGATCTTGGAATTTGAAATGGATATTCTAGCTTCTGCTCTGTCTGTGCTAACCAGTGGATCTTCAAACATTGCTACAGGGAAGGTGTCAAATTTTGGCCTCTAAAGCCTTTCCAGTGATAAATTGATGAACATCTCACAAGCAATGTCCTCAGCTGGTAAGTTCTCCTTTCAGAGTCACCAGACCTGGCATTGAGGCCTTCCATACACAGGCCAGGTAAGGCTGTATTTCAATCAGGTACACACAGACAACAGGGCTTGTGCACTTAATCCATACTGTTTCAGAAACATGAGTCAGAATTTCACAGAAGAGGTAGGTTGGCCTCCTTTTGCAGGGCTTTTTGAAGTTGGCATGGGAGATTGGTGGCTTGATTTGTAATTTTTTTTAAAGGACGTCATAGATTGGGAATAGAATTTGAATCACCTCCCATTCAGTGCAATGTGATGTAGGAGAAGAAAAATCACCAGAGTGATTTCTTCTCCTTCAGGGAAAAGATAGGACCTGGTCTTACGAAGTAATCCATGAAAGATAAATTGAATGCAGAGAGAGTACAAGTTGAAGGGCACAGAAGGAAGGGGAACCACAACAATTTTTTTACATTATAGGCTAAGTGTAATTTGAAGATTTCGGCTAAATTTGGACAAGAAAAGAAACACCATGCTTTTGAAGTGGATTGAAGCAGTGATTTTTAAAACAAAGAAAGCAAAACTAGGATATCTTAAAGTTTTTAATCCTTTCTTTACAGGTCCTAGATCACTTTTGATTAAGAAAACTGTATAAAGTAACTGCCACAAGTGAATGCCGTGTGTCGATTTTCTACAGATTTCTGCTTTGCGGGATGTCTTAATGCACTGCTCAGGATCTCTTATCACACATGCTGGAATAATTTGTGGCAGATTTTAGATCACAGGTCGCTTTTCCCCATGTTTCTTTGTAAAGTTGTCAGCAGTTTTACAGAATTCTTTATGGTCCTTAGAGTATTCTTCAGCAAGGTCAGGCTGGAGCAGATCCTCAGGCTGGGAGTCATTCACCAGTGCTATGAGGGACTGGATTAGTTGGTTTGTCTTGGTCACTGGCTTACTGAGCACTAGTTACCAGCAGGCAAACTTGCATTTTTGCATCAATGTTTGTGTGACAGATCTTTGTTTGAAATGTGATCTTCAGTGGTTTGAATGGATACTCTGCTGGAAAGTTAATTTCAATTATGCAGACCACCTTAGTATTGTCAGGAACAATAAGCTCTTGCCAAGTCAATAAAGTAGCTTCATCAACCTGGATACTAGGGAAGTTTTAAATTTCCCATTTGCAGATATCCTCAAGCTCCCTTATCAGGTTCCTGTTGGCCAAAATCTTGGATCTAGTACTGTTGCTTTACCTGACTGTAAATCTTTTAAATTTCTTCTTTAATTTCATATATGACCGACTGGTTGTTTAGGAGGTTGTTATTAAATTTCCTTACGTTTATGGTGCCTTTGTAGTTTCTGTTGTCAATAATTTCAGTTTTTTTACATTTAGTTGGGACTGCTCTGTGTGATAGTATATGGCATATAACATCCCATGTGCAGCTGAGCAGAATGTGTACTTGGTTGCTGCTGGGTGAAATACTCTGTAAAGGTCAACCAAATCTATTTCTTCACAGTTTTGGTTTATTTTTGTTACTTTTTGCTGATTTTTTGCATAGTGGATCTATCTCTTTGGTAAATAATTTTACTGAGAAAAATAGCAGTAAGAGGTTCAAAACCAATTAATAGGACAGGTTCAATAATTAATATATTGTTGGACGAGGAAGATAGCTCAGTAGAACAGGCACTTGCCTGTCAAGAACAAGGGCCTGAGTTCAATCCCTAGTTATTCCAATAAATAAATAAATAATAAATAAATAAATAAACGCATACAAATAATAATACATTTCATGTTGTGTCTTCTTAGTGGTAATTGACAGTCCAAGATGCAGACATGATATACCGTCCACAAGCACTATTAGAACAACTATTTCTGTTCATCAGATTAAGAGAAAGTATCTATACATATCCCTCCTGTTTGTATATAGAGATGCAAAAAGGTCCTTCATATGTATCCCCTTTGTTTGTTTACTTTTGTAAGAGAAGGATAATCTATCGTCATTTAAATATTGTAGAGGCAAGGCTTATATACCAACACATGTACTTTATGTTTCTTATGAGGTCAGTGAAGTCCCCTCAGGGTTTATCCTGTAGTCCTGTACCTTATTCTGTAGATCCTTTGTCTGTGTCATCCATGTGGATGAGTCACAGCCAATGCTTGACCAGTTTGCTCTTTGTGAAAGCCTGAGAGAAACTTTTCTCATCATGTGACTTTCCCCAGGCACCCTATAGAACTTTGATCTCTTTCCTCTAGTCCTATGGACAACCACTAGGAAAATATCAAGGTAGAAAGTATTAATTATTGAATCTTTGATGTAACTGAGGTATAAAAAGTAAGATACGCAAACAACTACACTCTATTTACTGATAAAAGACATACAGTATAATAATGTCTGTAAGTATAATATCATGTATGCACCTTCTATGATACCAAAACATTATGAAAACAGTTTGCAATGTATTAATTTATCAAATCCATCTTGTCAAGGTATCTTAAAACTATCTCATTGATATTTTTACTTCAACAAAACAAAAATTAAAAAATATAAATATTGTAGAGGCATGAATTCATCAAAATATTCCAATATAGTCCAGTTGTTCATAATAGTAGTGGCTTATCCATAAGACTGGCAATGTCAGAAGTTGTTGAATCGATCTCTTTACAGCTCAGCATATCAATATGGCTTTATTTATTATAGTTTGTTTTTAAACTATTCTGCTGAATAGTTAAGACGATGAAAAAGCAAGACCTATATAACAAGATATTTAACTTTAATTATCTGAAAAGGTCAGTCAAATCCTTGCAGGATTTATCCTGAAACCCTGTATCACAGTTTGTAGACCTTTGTCAGTGTCAGCCATGTGGATGAATCACAGCCATTGCTTTACCAATTTGCTCGATGTGAAAGCCTGAATATTTTCTCACCATGTGACTCTCCTTAGGCACACTCTACATCATGGGTCACATTACTCTGTGGCCCCATAATCTCCTTGATCAGAAAATCTAAGATGCAACTAAGTTATATGATGTTATAGTACATGTTCTCCTATGTCCTGAATCCTCTTTGACCATTAAAGGCTAGGACCAAAATGTTGGCTGTATTTGGGGTCTTTCTTTTTCTCTAATGTTTTGTATGCAAACTTATGTGTTTAAACCTCCAGAAGAAAATCTTGTAATTATTACTTTATAACGTAGACAGTTGAGATTAACCTCACTATCTGAATATCTAACAACTTATAAATAACTCTGAACAGGAATTTTCTACTAAGTATTGATAAGTTAAACTTTAAGTACCTACAGAATATGAAAAGAAAAAGTTAAAGAAATAAAAAATATTTTAATAAATAGGAATAAACAGTTATATATTTTTACACAGAAATTTAGAAATTTATCCATATACATATGCATTATAGTAGGACAGTCCTATGAATTTTTTTCTTGTCTCTTGCTTTCATTTATTACCCCTTTTTTTAAAACAAACATTTACTTCAGAGACAGTATGGCAGTAATTGGTACGACATGACAAGCAGTACATATTTAGAAGGCCACAATGACAGGCATTCTAAGATGACTATAGTATTGCACATTGCTACCTTCAGTGCAGTTTCTTAGTTCACAGGTATTATTATATATAGTTAGTCAGGAAGGAAATCCTACCAATTAATTACTAGTTTCAAAAACCTATGGATCATTGCCTTAACAATTTTCTGCATACAAATGTAAGGTTTTGCTCCTGTCATGTTTCCTAGCTTTCCTCCTGGCCCTCGCTTCCTTGTATAATCCTTAAGTACTCAATTTCCTTTTAATTGTGTTATACCTTTCTATTTGTATTTCTTCCTTTGAGTTCTTATACTAGGGAGACTATAGGATATTTACACACATGGGTCTGGTTTATTTCACTTACAAGTATATCTTCAAGTGACATCCACTTAAGTATAAAGTCTTTGAGGTTATCATACATTATAGCTGAGTAATACTCCATTGCATAAAAATGCCACTTTTTAAAAATCCAATCCTTGGGTGACAGGCATCTTGGTTGTTTCCAAGATTTGGTTATTACAAAATGTGAAGATATGAATATAGGCACACTTATATCAGGATGGTATGATTTTTTCAGTTCTTCTGGGAAAATTCTCAGAAGGGGAAGCTGGTTTGAATGGGATTTCCAGTTCTACTTTTTTAAGGAGTCTCCACACTGATTATCATAATGGCTACACCAGTCTACATTTCCTCCAGCAGTTGAGAAGTGTTCCTTCTTCCCTACAGCCTCTCCAACATTTTTTGTTGCTTGATTTCTTTATGATAGCCTCTCTTTTGGGGGTGAAATGATATATCACTATTGTTTTCATTTGTATTTCATGGATGGCAAGTGATGTGGAGCATTTTTTTAATATATTCATTTATTTGTTTAATTTTGTCCTCTGAGAATTTTGTGTTTATCTCTGATGCCCACTTCTGGATTTGGTTTTCAAATTTTGAGGACAAAATAATTTTTATTTCTTTATAAATTCTAGAGAGCAGACCTTTGAGTGCTTACTAGTTAAGATTTTTTTCGAAATTTGTGGCTTGTACTTTCACTTTGTTGGTTATTTCTTTTGATGTGCAAAAACTTCTCAGTAAGAGGAGTTCTGAGTTGTTAAGTCATTTGTGTATTATCCGTGCAATTTGATTTGGGTTTCATGAACCCATTGTCTACACCTATGTCTTCAAGAGTTCCTCCTACTTTCTCTTCCAGGAGATTTAGTGTTTCTGTTTTAATATTTAGATCTTCAACCCATTTTGAGTTTAGTGTAGTGCATGGTGATAGACCTGGGTCAAATCTTATATCTTGGCATGTAGAAACCCAGATTTTCCAGGACCATCTGTTAAAGAGGCTATCTGTATTCCAGTAAGCGTGTTTTGCCTCTCTGCCAAAGATAAGGCAGATGAATGTTTCTAGAGGCTTCTTCATTTTCTAATCTATTCCATTGATCCACATATCACTTTGTTGCAAATATCATGCTGACTTTACCATGATAGCTCTGTAATATAATTTCAAGCCAGGAATTTTAATGCCTCCTGCTTATTTTTGTTTCCCTTCCCTTTGCTATTCTAGGTCTTTTCTGGTTTCCAACAAATTTTAGGAATGATTTCTCTATGTCTGCAATGTATGTTAGTGGAAGTTTCATAGAAATTGCATAAGATCTGTTTAAAAATTTTGGGAGTATGATCATCTTCAGAATGTTTGCTCTTCCTATTCATGAGCAGGACATATCTTTCCATTTTCTGAAATTCTAAGCGATCTCTTATTTCACAGTTCTGTAACATTCCTTGAGAAGATCTTTGACTTCTTTAGTTAGCTTAATTCAAAGGTATTTCATTTTCTGTACAGCCATAGTAAAAGGTATTGCTTCTCTAATTTCCTACTCTGTGGGGTGTGTGTGTGTGTGTGTGTGTGTGTGTGTGTGTGTAGAGGAATGCTATTGACTTTTGGGTATTGACTTTGTATCATTCTGTACTGCTGAATTTGTGTATCAATTCTCTTGGTTTCTTGGTGGAGTTTTTTTTGGGGGGGGGCTTTTAGGTAAAGAATCATGTCATCTGCAAACAGTGATAGTTTAACTTCTACTTTACCTATTCTTATTCCTTTTGTTTCTCTCTCTTGTTAAATGGCTTTAGCCAATTATTCCAGATCTATATTGAATATCAATGGTGATAGAGGACATCCTTGTCTTGTACCAGATCTGAGAATAAAAGATTTCCGTTTTCTCACATTTAGAATTATGACAGCCATTGGGTTGTCATAGATGCCTTTAATGAGATTGAAATAGAGGTCATGTATTCCAATTTTCTGTAAGACTGTGAACATGAATGAGTTTTGGACTTTTTCAAAGGTCTTTTCTGTGTCCATTGAGACAATTATATTGTTTTTAGATTTCACTCTATTGATACAGTTTATTACATTTATAGATTTGTGTATATTGAACCATCCTTGCATCCGTGGAATGAATCCTACCTGCTCAAGGTGCATAATTTTCTTGATGATTTCATGTGTTATATTTGCTAGCATTTTACTGAAGATTTTTGCATCTATGCTCATGAGGAAGATTGGCCTGTAGTTCTTTTTTTTAACTTGTGTCTTTCATTGGTTTTGATATTAGTATAATAATTGCCTCCAGGGTAGATTTTGAGATAATTGCTTCCTTTCAATTTTATTGAAAAGTTTTAGGAGTATAGGAATCATATCTTCTGTAAATTTCTTGTAGAGTTTAGCTTTGAATCTGTCAGGATGTGGGATTTTCTTTGTTGGTAATTTTTTTTCTATTACATTTCATTTTTCATTGGCTGTTATTGGGTTGTTGAGAGTTGTTATGTCTTCTTGATTCAGATCTGGAAACTTGCATCTTTCTAGTAATCAGTCCAATTCTTCTATAACGTCTATTGTGTGAGAGTAAATCTTCTCAATGTAGATGTTGATAATCATCTGCATATCCACTTGGTCTGTAGTAATTACACACTTTTCATTCATACTGCTTGTATTTGAATTTTTTCTTTCTTCTTTTTGAAGAGGGGTGCTAGGGGCTTATCAATTTAATTTAATCTTACAAAGAACCAGTTTTTTGATTCGTTCTTTCTCTTAAATGTTTTCTTTATCTGAACTGATGAACTGAACTAATTTCTCCTGTAATCTTTATGATGTTTTTGCTGTCCTTGGGCTCTGGGTTTGGCTTACTCTTTCTTTTCTAGATGTTGGAGGTGCACATTTAGGGGGCTTATTTTTTGCCATTCTGTTTTCTAATGTGTGAGTTCACAGCTATACATTTCCCTATGAGAACTGCTTTCATCACATCCCATAATTTGTGGTAAGTTGCAGTTTGAATTTTTATTGAATTATAGATATTGTTGAATTTTCCTGTTTAATTTCATCTGTGACACATTGATTGCTGCATAGGATCTTGTTTAATTTCCATGTCTTTTAGGGTTTTTCTGTTTTCTTTTGTTGTTTATTTCCACATTCATTGCTCTGTGATCAGATCATATTCATGGGATATTATCTGTTTTCTTGCATATATTTAAGCATGACCTATGGAATAGTATGTGGTCTATGTTAGAAAATGACCCATGTGCAGCTGAAGAAAATGTGTGTGCAACTGAAAAAATATTTATTTATCTATAGTTGGGTGGAACACTTTGTATTTTTCTCTACATCCATTTGTTCCAAGCTCTGTTTCAGTTCCACTACTTCTTTGTTAATTTTTTGTCTGCTTGACTTATGTTTCAGGGATAAGGTGATGTAATTTCTCCTGTTAAGATTGTGGTATTGAATTTGAGCGTTTTCATGTACGTTCAGGTTTGTCTTATATATTTGGGCCCTTCCATGTTTGGTGCATACATATTTATGAGTGTTAGCTCTTCCCCTTGAATTTTTCCCCTAACCAGTATATAATGTCCTTTTTAAATTTTGTTTTATCATTCTTGGTTTGAAGTTAAGACTTTCTGCAAACAGAATTGCTACCCATGCTTTTTTTGGAGGTGTTGGATCATTTAGTATTCTTTTCCGTCATTTAACTTTCAGTGTATGAATTTCTGTATAAGTTAAATGTGTTTCTTTTATGCATCATTTTGTTTCCTAATCCACTGTGCCAGTCTATTTCTTTTAATTTGTGTGTTGGTGGGTATAATTGAGATGTGTTGACTTATGATTCACATGTTGTTTACTTGCTGTTGTTTACTCTTTTTTCTTCTGTGTTTAATTGTTTGCCTTGTTTAGTGAGTTCATTCATTCTCATTCATGGAGTTCCGATCACTTCCATCCCAGTGTAGAACATCTTTCATTAGTGTTTGTAGGCTTGGCTTTGTCATCATGCAGTTCTTCAGTTGTTCTTTGGAATGGAGGGACCTTACTTCTTCAAGAAACTTGAAAGTTTTTCAGGTTATAGTAGTCTGGACTGGAATTAGTTTTCATAAAGGACTTGAAGTTCTGTGCCTCATAATCTTCTTGACTTCATGGTTTATGAAGAAATGTCTGCTATTACTTTGTTGGGTTTTCCTTTAAATTTGATGTATAAAAATACCATAACTTTTTCATCCATTCTTCAGGTGACGGGCATCTTGGTTGTTTCCAAGTTTTAGCTATCAAAAATTTTACTGCTATAAACATAGGTACACATATATCACTGTGACATGATGTTTTCAGTTCCTCTGGGCAAATTTCCAATGGGAGGATAGCCACTATGAATGGGATTTCCAGTCATAGTTTTATAAGGTGTCTCAACACTGATTTTGATACTGACTGCACAAGACTACATTTACACCAGCAGTGAAAAGGACTTGTTCTTCCACACAGCTTCTGCAACATTGGTTGTTGGTTGATTTCTTTATGATAGCCTATCTTTCTTAGGTGAGATGGTGTCTCAGTGTTGTTTTAACTTGCATTTCAAGGTTGGCTAATTATGTGGAACATTTTTCCATATATTTATTCACTTCTTTAATTTTGTTCTCTGAGAAGTGTGCATTCATCTCGGGTGACCATTTCAGGATTAGGTCTTTAAATTTGGGGCCCTAATGTTTTTTAATTCTTTATAAACTCTAGAGTGTATACCTTTTTCTGAGTGTTTATTACTCAAGATTTTTTTCCAAATTTACGTATTTTTTCTTTTTACTTTGTTGGTAATTTTCTTCTCTTCCTTTCTTTTGTTTTTTCTTTCTTTCTTTCTTCTTTCTTCTTCCTTCCTTCCTTCCTTCCTTCCTTCCTTCCTTCCTTCCTTCCTTCCTTCCTTCCTTCTTTCCTTCCTTCCTTATTTCTTTCTTTTTTTTTTTTTTTTTAGAACCAGTGATTGAAATACGGCCCTTGAGCATGCCAGGGAAGCCCTTATTCTACAGAGCGATCTCCCCACCCCATATGAGTAATTTCTTTTGAAATGCAAAATCTTCTCAATAAAAGGAGGTTTCAATTGATAATTTTTTTCAAGTATTATCAGTGTGATTTGATTTTTGGTCCTGAAATTTTTGCCTGCCCCTATGTTCTCAACAGTTCCTCCTACTTTCACTTACAGGATATTTCCTGTTTTTTTCTAATATTTAGTTTTTTAATCTATTTTGACTTTAGCTTAGTGCATGGTGATAGACCTGGGTCAAGTTTTTGAAATGTAGAGAGCCAGTTTTTCAGGCACCATTTTTTAAAGAGGCCTTCTTTTTTCCAGTAAGCATGTTTGACCCCTTTATCAAGGGCAAGGTGGCTGATTGTGTTTTTAGAGGCTTCTGTATTTTCTAATCTATTCCATTAATCATTATGTCTATTTTGTTGCCACTACCATGCTGATTTTATCACAGTAGCCTTGTAGTATAATTTCTTTTTTTTATTTATTTATTTTTTTTTGGTCTTTTTGAGACAGGGTCTCACTATGCAGTTCAGGCTGGCCTTAAGCTCACTTTGTAGCTTAGACTGGTCTCGAGCTCACAACAATCCTCCTGCCTCAGCCTCCCGAGTGCTGGGATTACAGGCCTGTGCCACCACGCCTGGCTTGTAGTATAATTTCAAGGCAAGAATTGTAATACCTCCCTTCTTGGCTTTGCTGCCCAGCATTGCCTTGGCTCTAATAGGACTTTTCTGGTTCCAAGTAAATAATAGGAATAATTTTTCTATGTCTGTGAGGTGTGTCAGTGGTAGGTTGATATGGATGCATTCAATCTGTACAATAATTTTGGGAATATGGCTATTTTCACAATGTTAGTCCTTTTTCTCCATGAGCAGGGAATATATTTCTGTTTTCTGAAATCCTCTATGGTCTCATTTTTCATACTACTGTAATTTTCCTTCAAATGATCTTTGACATCTTTAGTTAGATGAATTTCAAAACATTTCATTTTCCATGTTGCTATTGCAAAAGTAATTGTTTCTCTAATTTCTTTCTAAGTGTCTCTGTTATCTGTGTAGAGGAAGGGTATTGAATTTTGCGTATTCACTCTCTAACCTGCCATGCAACTGAAATTTTGTATCAATTCTAGTAGCTTCTTTGTTGAATTTTTTGAGTCTTCCAACAAAGTATCATTTCATCAGCACCTAGTGATAATTTAACTTCTTCTTTACCTATTCTTATTCATTTTATTTCTCTCTCTTGTCCAAAGGCTCTAGCTAATAATTAAAGAACTATATTGAATAGAGGAAGTGATGGAAGACAACTTTGTCTTCTACCAGATACGACGGTAAAATATTTTAACATTTCTCCGTTTAGAATTATGTTACCATTGAGTTGTCACAGATGGCTTTTATCAGAAGTAGAGGCCATCTATTCCAATTTTCTGTAGGACTTTGAATAGGAATGAGTGTTAGACTTTGTCAAAAGTCATTTCTCCATCAATTGAGATGATCATGTCATTTTTAAGATTTCATTCTCTTGATATATTTTATTACATTTTTAGATTTGCATATATTGAACTATCCTTGCATCCCTGGGATGAATCCTACCTGGCCAGGGTGTATAATATTCTTGTTGATTCTCTGTATACTATGTGGTAGGATTTTATTGAGGATATTTGCATCTATGTTCACAAGGGGGATTGGCCTATAGTTCTCTTTTTCAGTTGCTTCTTTCCCTGGTTTTATTATCAATATAATATTTGCCTTCAGGAATGATTTCGGGACAATTGCTTCCTTTTCAATTTCATTGATAAGTTTGAGAAGTATGGTGATTATATCTTCTGTAAATTTCTTGTAGAATTCAGCTGTGAATCCATCAAGACATGGAGTTTTCTTTGGCGGTAGGTTTTTCTTTATATTTCGTATTTCTTTGGGTGTTATTGGGTTATTGAGAGTTGCTATATCTTCTTGATTCAGTTTCAGTAATTTGACCTTTCTAGGAATCTGTCCATTTCTTTTGTGTCTTCTATTGGAGTTATTTATAATCTTCTTTATTTTCACTATGTCTGTGTTAATTACACTGTTCTCTTTCCTTATTGCTTGTAATTGACCTTTTCTTTCCCCTTTTTGATGAGCTTAGCTAGGGGCTTTCTAATCTCCTCTAATTTTTTTTTTTTAAATCAGTGTCTGCTTTAGAAGCAATTATTAATTATTTTAGTACAGAGATTATTTTTCATCTAATATTCTCTATATATTTCTGTATTTGATTCTTGATTTCAAATGTTATTAATTCATTAATTATTTTTTTATTTCAGAGCTTATTTCTCATTTGAGTACCTCTATAATTTTCCTTTCTTGTATCATTACTTCAGACACTATGGAGTCAGACATTTCAGCTGTGTGATACCCAATTTCTTCTGAGCTAGTGTTCTGCGCACTTGTGGTTGGTCTTGCAGCCAATAATTGCCATTTGCTCCTTCTCTTTGTCATTTTGTACAGCACAGTCCTCTGATCTTTTGTGTAGAGCTTTAGTACAACACTTGCCTTACCCGGGTTTGGGCTGGGTTTGGAGTGTTCTGGAGAACATAGGGGAATTTCTCACTCAAGTAGAGGTCTTAGGCTGGCTCCAGAGGGGCGAAGGTTTTCCTGAGTTCACTGCATAAGGTCTCACTCACGAGACAGGCCTGGGCTTGTTTTGAGTATGTCAAGCTGGCTCAGGGGAGCATGGATGCTCTCCCAACACCTTGCCTGCCTGGGCTTGGGCTGGCTACGGAGAAGTGGAGGGGTCCCCTGGATATCATGTCTGCATCTTGTACTATGAATGACCATTCAGCTTGTGCTCTGAAAGTCTCACTTACGGCGTGTGCCTGGGCTTGGTCCTGGGAGATCTAGCTGGTACGGGGTGTGCGGGGGTCTCAGAAGTTCTTCCACAGATTTTCCAGGCTGGAACTTGGGCTTCTATCTCAGGCTTTTGAAAGAACACGTTGGTCAGGCAATGGCTGTTACTCATCCACATGCCTGACACTGACAAAGGATCTAAAAACTACGGTACAGAGTTTTAGGGTAAATCCTGAGGGGATTTGACTGACCTTGTCAAATACAAAAGTTACATTTCTTGTTATATAAGTCTTCCTCTATCCTTGTCTTAAATATTCAGCAGAAAACTATGAAAATGAGTTGTAAAACAAACAGCCATATTGACAAGGTGATTTGTAAAAGGCTCAAGTCAAAAACTTCTGACATTTTCAGTCGTGCAGATAATCCACTACTATTATGGACTATTGGACTGTATTGGAATATTTTGCTGAACTCATGCACCTACAATATTTAAATGGAATTGGAACACTCATCTATTACAAAAGTAAACAAAAAATGTGACACAGATGAAATACCATTTTGTATCTGTATATCCGAATAGGATAGATATACAGCTACTTTCTCTTAATTCATTGAGAAAAAGGATTTGTACTAATAGTATTTGGAGTGGATATCATGTCTACATCTTGTACTATGAATGATCACTATGAAGACAACAATATGCAATGTATTTATTTTTGAACCTCTCCTGTTAATTGGATTTGAAACTTACTACTATTTTTTCTCAATAAAATAACAAAAAATAAATTGACTTATTAGATAGCTATAGTATTCCTCCCAAAATAGACACACATTCTTTTCAGCAGCATATAGATTTTCTTCAAAATGTGTCAATGACATCAAATAAATTTAAGAGTTGAAATTATATAATATTTAGTAAGAAATTGAAGTGCAATTAAGTTAAAAACAATGACAAAAATGAAAGAAATCATGAAATTTCATAGAAGGTAAACAATACTGTCTTACCAATGTGTTACAGAAGAAAACAAGGAAGAAATATGACAAATATCATAGTTAAATAATAAACACAGTATAACATATCAGCTCTTACCGGATACACTGAAACATTCCTAGGAGCACAGCTGACAGCTGTGAAACCACACATCACTAAAACAAAATGAGCACAATTAGAGGACCTAATTATCCAACTCAATGCCCAGAAATATAGACCAATCCATGCTGAAATCTAGTAAAAGGAAGAATATTATAAATATGAAATCAGAAATCAGTGAAATTGGGACAAAAACAAAATGAGTAAAACAGTTGATCCTCTGAAAACATAAACAACACATACAAAATTTTAGTCAACCTTGCTAGAAAAGGAGAGAAGAAAAGTCAAATCAATGCATTAAGAATTGAAAAATTCACGTCCTTCCAGTGAGGTAAGTTGTTTAAGCACCTGCTTATGCAAACGCAGTCAGGCACAGAATACAGTATTTTAATCCCCATCTCCACATGCCTTACCAGAACCCGATCTTAAGGCAGCCTAAGCCAGCCTGAAAATAAATAAATGAACAAATATAAGAAATGAAAAATTCAAATTATGGACATTGCCAAAACAAATATTATTGTTAATCATTTCACAAAAGTACTGCAATAAATTGGAAAATTCAGAAGAAATGGATAGCACCCTAAATATTGTATTTCCTCAAAACCCTCCTTCAACCATCATTCATGTTCCCATTTACAAAAGCTCTGTTTTCATTTTATACTTCTTTTCTTGTTATTTTTCTTTTCCATTCCCTCCTCCACTACGCTTTTTCCCAATTTGAACTTTTTCCTCCTATTTCATAATTTGTGTCATACCTTTTGTCCCTTATTTACACTTTCAGTTTCTCACACTGGAGAAATAATATATGTACATGTGTGCGTCTAATTTATTTCACTTAAATATGGGCTCTAGTTATATCTACCTGTAAATGTCTTAAATTTATCCATTTTTACAGCTACAAAATAGCACATCTTTATTCATTTATCATTTGATGGGCATTGGGCTTTTTGCAAGATTTAGCTATTACAGACTGTTTTGGTGCATATATTACTTTGATGTGCTGCTTTTAATTCTTTTGGGAAGATATCAGGAAGAGGAATAGCTGGGTCAAATGGAACCTCTAGGTCTAGGTTTTGAGGAATATCCATATACACTTCCATATTTGTTGTAAAAATTCATATTCCTACCAGCAGTGGAGTATGATTCCTTTCCCTCAGAACATTTACAACAGTTATCATTGGGTGATTTCTTGATGATAGCTATAATTTCTGGAGTGAGATATTATCACAATTTTAATTTGAATTTCTTTAATGATGTATGAAATTGAACATTTTTATATATTTTACATTTGTAGTTCTTCATCTGAGAAGTGTCCATTCATTTTTAATATCCATTTTTCGATTGGGCATTTAAATTTTTGAGTCACTTCTGTTTTGTCCCTGATTCTCATGTTTATGTCTAAAAGCAGCATCAATCCCGATAATATAATCTGGCCAATGAGTTGACTGGAAATTTCTTGTTCCTGATGAGTGTTTCATCGTTAATCTTCTTATGAAATTCTCAGCTTATAGACAGAATGTGGACAGATTTTCTATTTGACCATAACACACATGACCTTGAGTTTAATTGCCAATGAGATTCTTATTTTTCTACTGAAACCTCCTGAGTCTGTTTTTTGTCTTCATTCCTATCACAATTTTGGTCTTCTAAGTTAAGTTGCCCATTAAAATCGGCTTACCTCGTTACAGCATTTCTCTAGGTTGGATCTCCAAATTTTCCCAAACACTTCTCAAAAATCTATTTTAAAAAATTCTGAATCCTATGTTCAAGTATAGTTTTGCCAATGATTCCACTTGTAGAGTACAAAAATCTGACCTAGTAACCTTTATTTTAGCTGGAACATAACACCAAAAACAAACAAACAAACAAACAAACAAAATACCCACAACAACAAAAGGGAATTTGCACTAATGATTTTTAAAAGATTTCGTTTCATATTCAGTTGGTTCTAAGGCAGAAATGAGGTGGCAGTAAGGTACAACAAATGAAACATTCTCACATTTTTGTGACCGCAAATCAGAGAGAATGGAAAATTCAGAGATAGAGATATACACTTGCAGGTTCAACTTTCAAGTGACCTATATCTAACCAGATTCTGCCTCCTAACATTACATTCAGTTGATGGATATATTTGTGAATAAATACAGATATGTGTACAGTACCCTCCAAAATCTCCAACATGCAGTACATCAGAGATTTTGGTGACAATTTATATACAAATCATAATAACGGAAGATGGGCATGCTAGAATATAATCTATATATTTCAGTGGTAGCTTAGAAGCAAAGCAGAGGAACATCAGAGATGAAAGTTCCAGGGAACATATCAGTCTGTCTGTTTATTTTTCTACTATCTATCTATCTATCTATCTATCTATCTATCTATCTATCTATCTATCTATCTGTCTGTCTGTCTGTCTGTCTGTCTGTCTGTCTGTCTGTCTGTCTGTCTATCTATCTATCTATCTATCTATCTATCTATCTATTTATCTATTATCTATCTATCTATCTATCTATCTATCTATCTATCTATCTATCTATCATGTATCTATCATCTCTATCTAGCATCTGCCTGATTTTCTATCTATCTGTCACCTATCATCATATCTTTTGGACTCACCCAGGTATACCCAAAAACGTGCATTTTTAATTGTCTGGATATCTCCTGAACCAATCAAAACACTTGATTAGGCTTCAGTATCATAGACCTCATGGAATGCCTTTCAGTCTTTGAAGGCCATACTTTGTAGGTGAGAATAAGATTCTGGCCACTTTCACATTTTCTCTCTTTCACTTTCCACCAATGAAGTGGATGGACTTGTTCTGACATGTATTTCAACCATGATATATTGCTAATCAACAAAGGTCTCTCAACAATTGATCTACTTGATTACAGACAGAGAACATAAAAACTGGGAACAAGGGCCAGCCAGATAGCTCAGTGGATTAAAGCACCTGCATAGGCAGAGTGCAGCAGCCAAAGTTCAAAGCTGGGCATGCTGTGCCAGCCCCACCCATGGGGCATGCTGAGTTGCCATTAAGAATGGGCATGGTGGCACTCATCTGTAATCCCAGCTCTTTGGAGGCTCAACACAGGTGAATAACTATGAGTCAAATGTACATAGTAAGACCTATGGACTCTCTAATAAATAAATAAAAAAAAGTAAGCAAAATAACCCCTTTATCTTTATATGCTAATTTAAATCTAGTGTATTTTCTTTTTAAAAATTAATTTTATTAAGAAATCAATAGCAATGAGATGTTTTCAAAACAGGTTAGTAGGACAGTTACAATAATTAATACATTGCATATTGTCTTTGTAGTAGATATTCACAGTACAAGATATATACATGATATCTTGTATAAACACTGTTAGTACAAATCTTTCTTCTCATTGAACTAAGAGAAAGTAGCTGTATATCTATCCTAATTCATATATATATATATATATATATACTACAAAATGATCCTTCATTTGTATCCCCCTTTTTTGTTTTGTTTTTTCACAGATGGGTATTCCATTGCCATTCAAATATTGTAGGTGCATTTATTCAGCAAAATAATCTAATACAGTCCAGTAGTCCATAATATTAATGGGTTATATGTAGGACTGGCAATGTCAGAATTTGTTGACAAGCTTTTTACAACTCAGCACATTAATATGGCTTTACATTTCATACCTCATGTTTATACTTTTCTGCTGGATGTTTAAGACAAAGACAAAGCAAAACCTATATAACAAGAAATGTAGCTTTTGTATATGACAAGGTCAGTCAAATCCCTTCAGGACTTACCCTAAAACCATGTACAGCATTTTGTGGATCTTTTGTCAGTGTCAGCCATGTGGATGTCATGGCCATTGCTTGACAAATTTGTTCTCTGTGAAAGCCTAAGAGAATGTTTCCTCTCTTGGTGACTCTACATGGTTGAACACTTTAATCTGTGGCCCCATAATCTTGAACAGAAAATTTTGGACACCACTGAGTTACAGGTTGTTACAGTACAGTTTCTGTTATGTCCTGAGTCCTCACTGACTTGAAATGGTAGGGCCAAACTGTTGGCTATCCTTCTAGCCCTTCTTTTTCTCTAATTTTTTGGCCTGCAAACTTAAGTTGTTAACCCTCCAGAAGTGAAGCGTAGTTATATTATTACCCTACAACATAAGCATTTGAGCTTAACATCACTGTCTGAACCTCAATCGCCTTAGACAGTACATGGAATAGGTATTTTCCAACAAGTGTTGACATGCTAACCTTTAAATACATTTCAAATGTAAAGAACTAAAAAAAAACAATTACACATATTTACAAAATAAATTTATAAATCTGACCATATACAACATTGTGTTAGGACAGTCCTATGACATTTTTTTATTGTCTCTTCTTTTATCACCTTTTTTAAAACAAGCATTAACTTGAGAGTGAGTATAGCAGTAATTGATATGAAATTACAAGCAGTGAGTAATTAGAAAACCAGAATGACAAGCATTTCTAGCATAGACCTAGTATTATACATTGCTGTCCTCGGTGCAATTGCCTAATTCACAGGTATCAGCATATGTAGTCAGTCAGGGTGAGACTCCTACCAATTAACTGCTAGTTTCAAAAACCTGATGGAAATTCTCAGGACCATTGCCTTAACCATCTTGTGCATATGAATATATGGTTTTTCTCCTGCCATATTTGTTATAGTAATAAAAACTGACTAACAAGTGTTATATTTATTTTGAAATCACTGTCATGCTTTCACGAAATAATATATACACATATTTATATGAACATATAAATTATTTATAGTTATCTGCATCTGTACTTAATAAATTTAAAAATCAACAAAAATGGTCTCAGGCACAGAACTGTGCTTACAACTGTGGGATAGTGTATTAAATAAAACATCCAATCAATGACTTATTCAAAGTATAAGCATAGGGCCAGGGAGATAGCTCAGTAGAATAAGTGCCTGCCTGGGAAGCAGAGGGTCATGAGTTCAATCTCCAGTACTGCAAAAAAAAAAAGTGTAAGCACACTTTGTTTAAGAGGAGATAATTCAGATGTGTGTAGACACTACACTTATATTTTAAAAAAATAAATTTCCCACAGTAGAAGCATTTCAGTAACCCATAGGTTTCTTGCTTGTCCAGAACTGCCTATGCCAGTTAAGTACTAAAAAGCTACTGCAGATGCTTTGAAAGAAAGCACAGGTATAGTTCATGATGGTGACTGACTGTGACATTTCCTGTGCAGTAGATGTTTTGTGGACATGCAGATTGTAAGAGTGATGGGGTCATAATTCTTCCACTAGGATTTCAAAGGAAAGACTACCAGGCCAGTAGTGTGTGGAAGGGTATGTGTTACTGAAAGAAGACCTTGAATAGTCAATATGTGTGGCTCAAGAATAAAGCCAAAGCCATGACTAAAACATTAGAAAATAATGGTCGAAACATTGGGGAATTTGCAAACACTATGCAGAGGCAGTCAAGATAGAAACATTACAGGCAAAACTTTCTAGTCGCTTGAGAGTTCACATCCTATCATAGTGCATCGCAGGTGCAATGAGATTTCGTATTTGTCCTGATGGGTTTCAATATTATGCTTGCCATGTCACTTCTTGCTAATTTTCATATTTCCAGATTTTAAAATATTATCTATTTTCCCTGTGTCATTTTAACTCAGAAGTATGTAGCATTCTTTTGATTTGTTTTTATTTTCTGAGACTAGGTATCCAGACCAAACTTTAACTCACTATGTAGCTTCACTTGGGATCAAACTTGTAGCAATCCTTGTGCATTAGCTTCCCAAGTGCTGGGAATTCATGTGTGTGCTACCCTGCCCAGCCATTTTGGATTTCTTAAATGTTCTCAAAAGAGCTGTGTTTAAAGTAGGCAAAATTATAGCTCATGATTTCCTTCTTATATTCATTTTCTCCTGTGTAAATCATCTGTTTTCTTTTATCTAAGAGGAAACTTTGGATCTTAACTTTTGAGCAATGCTAGTATAGGGATAACTTTAGGGAATCCTGGGGATGGGAAAACACATTTTCAATTAATAAATGAAAATAAGATAAGACTTAGGTGTCAGGAGTACTCTATATTTTATATATCAAAAATCTCCCAACTCCCCTATGATAAAGATTTAATCTCCACCTCAGTGCTACTAGGGAGTGTTACACTCTTTAAGAGGCTTTGGGTCATGGGGGATCTCCATGTGACTGTAAGGGTGCCACTGAGGGTATACCAGGATTCTAATCACTTCTACCTCTGCATTTCACATTATGGCTGTGAGCTGAATTATTTTGCTAGACCACTTGCAACTATTATTATGTGCTGCCCACCCAACAATAGAGATATAAAAATATGGAAAAATTACATGCAAAAATATAGTTCCTTGTACTCATGTAAGACTTGATTTTATTTATTACAGTTCCACAGAAGTAGGTATGCTCATTTGAGAGTAGTAGCGAGTGTTAGCTATGGTAAGGTCATTCTGTGAAACCAAGGGCTCAGTTGTTCTTTAGAGCAGCTTACGAATCCACTCTGCTTCAGGCTGTGAGAAAGAGTAGAAGAAACAATAATTAAAACTTTATTAATTATAAAATGTCATAGATTTTATACATAGAAAGGAATGTCATTATTTTACTTAATACAAAATTCCTGGACTTCACATGAGATCTATCAAATAAAAGTCTCTGAAGATGGATGTAGTTTTGCAATAAACATGTTCAACAAAGTTCCCTAAGTGATTCCAATGAAGAATGAAAGGTTGAAGTTCATCGTGATGTGTTATATTATTGATACATGTTCTTATCATATTGTCTTAAATATTTTAACTCAGTAGCACTTTAAAAATTAAAATATGCTTTGAAACTATTTCATTGTTATTTTATCCTTTTTCTCATTAAAATGAAAAAAAAACTAAAAGCATGATATAAAAGTGTATGATAAAAAGACTGAGGGTAACTAAATTTTCTAGCACAACAATACAAATAATTTCATATATATATATATATATATATATATATATATATATATATATTTCAGTATATTTTTCTTGTGTTTTAGTGAAGCGTCTACAGGGTGTTCAGGGTATCAATACTAGATTGGACTGTTTACTGTTTATGGCCTCCAAAGTGCCGAGATTACAGGTGCGCACCACCATGCTCAGTTTCAATCACTGTCTCAGCATGCCCGAGGAGGAGGGCCAGCACAGCAGGCCTGGGAATTCACCCTCCAGCCCCCGCATCTGCTTGCAGTCCTTTAATCCACTGAACTATTTTGCCATCTATTTCTGTATATTTTTATCCCTAAATTTTCCAACATGCAATATCACAGTAGTTTCTAGTGCTTAATTCTCTTACTATTATTTCCTTCCGTTTAATTTTGTAGCCTTCATCATTATTCTTTCAATAAAAACTCATATTTCTCATTTATTAAAAATTTCTTTAGTATATATTTATGTGGATAACACGGATTAGATTATATTTTATATACTTATGTAAATAATGTACTGTTTCTATAATGTAATACATTTTGTGACATTACTACTTATCTGTGTTAGTTACTTTGCTAAATAAACATGGCCAGTATTTTTTCATGATTCATATATATTTACTATTTAAATTGAATTTGCATTTTTTTGAAATTTTGTTACAAATACCTGGATTTAATTCTCCAAAATATGTATTTTCATTTACCACTGTTGATTCATACAGCAGTATTCTTTTCTGTGTCATTATGGCTCAAGTAACTGGAACAAGGTTTTAGCTAGATATAGTCTAAATATATGCAGGAAATCGTCTACTTATGTACTTTGATATGGAGAAGCCCTGGAAATTCCACTTTTTAAAGTTTAAATTCCACTTTAAATTTCATATTATCCAAAAGGAAAAGATTTGAATTCTTTCATTTAAATCTGGATATAGATCTTTAATATACTTAGTTAAACTAGTTATTTCTAGAACAGCAACCAAAATTTAACTTAATGCCATATTCAGTTATTAGCCTGAAAATTTGGGAATTATAAATTACTTTGAGAGGTATGTGTTAGGATAGATTTTAAAAGATGAAATAATGGAGAATGCTCAGAAAATAGAGTATTATCTAAGGAAGACAGATTTTTAGGGTAGAGCTTATTCTTCGTAATCAGAGTTCAACAAGATTGCATGATACCTTATGGTATAGGAAGAAGAGAAAGGCAACTAGTCACATCCATGGAAAGGGCACAGAAAACTGGCTATACAACAAGATAGTTATACAACAGGCAAAAGAATTTGGAAAGTGTAAGATTTTTTAAAATGTACCAGAGAAGACATCAAGTATTACTTAAAACTTCATGTTTCTCCCACTTATATTGTAAGTCTTTTATTTCTTAAACTTATGAGAAACGTAACAACATCATGTTGTTAGGGGCCAAGGAGATGGCTCAGTAGAATAAGTGCTTCCCTGGCAAGCACAAAGGCTTGAGTTCAATCTGCGGTTCTGCCAATAAAACCAATATCACATTGTTGATTTTATGTTCCTAAGCTGTTGTCACATATGTTGTGATACTTTCTCCTTGCTTAATAATTTAGGGCTGGGCAGATGGCTCAGTAGAATAAGCACTTCCCTGGCAAGCGCAAGGGTCTGAGTTCAATCTCCAGTTCCACCAATAATAATAGTAATAATAATAATAATAATAATAATAATAATAATAATTTATATCATGTTCTAATGCTTCATGTCATGATGCAGTCTTTCAAACTGGCATAGATGGGGATTATTAGATAGAAAATTGCCTACTATGTATGACACAACTTTGCTCATGTTTCATGTTCTAACTCAAATATCACTTTTGCACTCTTGTTAAATAAATAAGCTAATTTATAAAAAGGGAAAAATCTAAAATCCATTATATCCAGCTTCACCTGTGTTTTCATAATTTCTTAGTAACATTTTTCATTTTTTACTTTCTGATTATCTAACAAATACTGAATTTATTTATTAAAAAATGAGTGTGAGATACTCTCATGGGTAGTCACACATATTAGTAAATGAAACACAAATTTGATTCACAATAATCAACACAGTTAAAAAAATCAAAGATTCAGAAACTTAAGTGCAAAGAGCAAATTCTGTGTAAAAAGATATCTTCAATAAGAATGAGAACTTAACAGGTGACAATTGTTGCAGTTTTGAATAAATAGTAGAAGATGTCCAGCACATGAGGAATGGTTGAAAAAGATGTGGTATTTCTATATAATGGAGTATTACTCAGCTATTAAGAATGATAAGTTTGAAGCATTTATACTGAAGTGGATGCCACTTGAACATATACTCATAAGTGAAATAAACCAGACACACATGTGTAATATCGTATAGTCTCCCTAGTATAACAAGTGAAAAGCAGAAATACAAAAGGAAATGTACAACAAGTAAAATCAATTCAGTCAGATAAGGCAAAGTGAATGGCATAAGCTGCAGGATACTAATCAGCTTTTCTTCTGGATGGTTAACAACCTAAGATCACAAGTCAGAGTTGGAGAAATAGAAGAGCCACAAGGCCAGCCAACATTTTGGCCCTAGCCTTTCAAGGTCAGCGAAGACTCAGGACATAGGAGAACCTGTACTGCAATATCATGAGACT
>PVKA01026819.1:0-31274 GCA_004027165.1 Ctenomys sociabilis
TTTTTTTTTTTTTTTTTTTTTTTTTTTTTTTTTTTTTTTTTTTTTTTTTTTTTTTGTCTTTTTGAGGCAGGGTCTTACTATGCAGTTCAGGCTGGCCTTAAGCTCACTTTGTAGCTCAGGCTGGTCTCGAACTCACAACAATCCTCCTGCCTCAGCCTCCCGAGTGCTGGGATTACAAGCATGCGCCACCACGCCCGGCCATACTAATTTCTTTAGTTGTGATGACAGCAGGGCCACAAGGACCATGCAATGACCAGTGTCATAGCTCATGGAAGGACATGCGTACCCAAGAAGAAAGCACCAGATTTGTCCCTTTCTCCTTTATTAAGATGCTCCTTGGCCAGTGAGATAGCTCAGTGGTTTAAAGTGCCTGCTTAGGCAAGCACAGAGACCACGGTTCAATCCTGGGCACCACTTGCCAAGCCAGGCCCACCCCCAGGGCAGGCTGGGCAGGCCAAAAAACCAAAACTAAAAAGAAAAAAATGAGACAGTTGACAGGAAACAGACGAAAGACATTTTAGAAATGAGAAGATCAAAATGGTGGGAGGGGAAGGGGATATAAAAAGAATTAAGCTGCATTATGTCCATGTACCAACTCCTTAAGATGAATGTGATCATGATGTATGGCAAATATGTACTGATTAAAAAAAGCCTAGGGAAAAAAAATTATGCTACCCCAGAGTACTTATAAAAATTTAATGACTATGTTGCCTTAAAAGTTTCAAATTGCTCACATACTAGAAACAAGGCACTTAAATTGCAATTAGTGGAGGTCACCAGCACACAGCTCTATGAAGACACAATGCTCTATGTGCTGAGCTTCCACAAGGCAGTGAATGAATCAACTTAGAATAAGGCAAATAAAGAACCATCAGACCACCCAAACACAGGTCTACAGTCTTATTATACTAGCAATTCTGAAACCCACCAAGCTTTGAAAACTGTTTCTATTTTTTTGTTTTTTTGGCAGCACTGGGGACTGAAGCTACACTGAAGGACATTCCCAAGCCTTTATTTATTTATTTATTTATTTATTTATTTATTTATTTATTTATTGGCAGAACAGGGGATTGAACTCAGGTCCTTGCGCTTGCCAGAGAAGTGTTTACTCCACTGAGCCATCTCCCTGGCCCCTCTAAGCCTTTATTTGTATTTATTTAAATTATCCAAGCTGGCCTCAAACTTGCCATTATTCTACCTCAGGCTCCCAGAGTACTATGAAAACTATAAGGTTTTTCTTAAGCTTAGAACCAAAATTAATGTAGCAAGGCTATTTCTAGCCTTTACTTTTTATAGTACACACTCTCATATTTAGCTGCAGTATCAGTGTTTGCCTACACTGAAGGCACTTGTTAATGTACATTTCCTATACCCACATCGGCCCTCTCAAATCTGCAAAGGCCTAAACAACAAACACATACATCTCTAAGGGCTTTGAAATAGAACTGTGAAGGGCCGGCCAGATAGCTCAGCAGGCTAAAGTGCCTGCTTAGGCAGACACAGGGACCAGGGTTCCATCCCCAGCATGCTATGTTGGCCCTGCCCCCAGGATGTGCTGAGATGACAACTGAGATTGGGCATAGTGGCAAGCACCTATAATCCCAGTGTTTGAAAGGCTTAAAACAGGAGGATCACTATGAGTCCCATCTGTGTAGTGAGACTCTGTAGACCCTGTGCCAAATACAAAAAAAAAGGAGGAACTGTGAACCTCTAGGCTTCCCCTAAACAGAAACCCTTACCAGGTCCTGCATCTATAGACTTTATCTGTTTGCCATTTTCCAAGTCCCAGAGACGAATGTGGGCATCCAGAGAGCTGGATGCAGCAATGGGCAGCGTGTGGCTGATGTCTACAGACACCACCCCTAATTGGTGACCCTCCAGGCTCCACTGCAGGTCCAGCCTCTCATCGGACCTGTGTGGAGGGACAGAGAAAGGAACGAACAGCTTCACATATAAGACAGTGACCCTGGGTCCCTATGACTCTATATCACCAACAGTCTCTGAAAGGCAGAATCAGAGAAGAATTAAAGACCAGGTTTTAACCTTGAGGTTTCTTTTTTAAATAAATAGGATTAAATAAATAATTAAATAATAGGGCTTTAATACCAAATAACAGAAAAAGAAGACAAGCAAACATAAGCTGATGTTTCATATTACTATACTGCTATTGCTTTCTGTTCTAAAAGAGCAGATACGTCCCTTATTGCAATCTGGGAGCCCAATTTTCCAAGCTCTGTGACAGAGGGATGCTCACCATTTCCAGACCTTCACTAGGTCATCCAAGGATCCTGTGACCACTGTTTCAGAGTTTTCCTTCTTGTTTGTCCCCCAGGCGACTGACCAAATAGCATCATCATGGGCTAGAAGGGAAAGTACTTAAGTTCGTAGGCATGCAATTTCTGTATTTTGTGATAAAATGAAGCTGCAGTACTGTCCACTGATGCTGAGGTAGGCGCAATGCTGTCTGCTTTAATGCTTCACAGGCACTTTCCCTTTCATTGCAATTATGGGTTACATAAGCAGAGCAGAGGGTCTGAAGAAGCCACACACCCTAAAACATAGTGAACCAGGTTGGGAGGCAGAACTAGAATGAGCCAACCCCAACTCTGCCCTTCCTGCTGGCATACTTCCCAGCACTCAGCAGTAAGAGATAGCTATCCTTGGCTTAAAAAGGAAAACCTATAGTAACCTGCTCCTACAGAAAGACCAATGAGATGAATTGCGGAGATCTTTAGAAACCAGTAAGCAGTTCAACTGTCAGCAGTGTAGGTCTAAAAATACATAAGTTGCCTTTTACTATAAATGTTTTTACTGTGCTCAATAAGCCAGATAATTATGTCAGTCTTCTTCCAAGTGCTGTCTCAATCACAATAGTCCTATCCTCACTGTATAGACAAGAAACTTAAAGAAGCTTAGAAGCACACTAAGTCACAAAGCTTACAAGAGGCAGAGCTAGGATTAAAACCCAATCTCTACTAGGTGAAGTTCACCTCAGACCCAAGCCTGCAAGCTGCTTATGTGGTAGGCCACAAAGTCGGTCTACAGACTAGTATGGGTATACAATCGTGATAAGTGCACATAGAAGCATGACCATACCAGGGTCATCATTTCAAACCATGAGTACAAGAGCACTGAACTTAATAGCTATGACTCACACAGAGAATCATGGCTTCCTTTGTGATCCCACCTTACTCAGGATGCTGGTGTTAACCTTGTAAATTGGATGCTATATCACTCACCTACATTTGTTAGCTAAGAATGTTTTGGCTTCAACCTCACACTGCATAAATGTCACCAACTTGGAGTAAAAGGGTTTGGTCAGGCATCCAAGACTGCCCAAATACAGCAAGGCTGTGAAGAAATAAGACCCCATACAAATGCTGCTCCCTGCAAGTGCAAATCTGTGCCACTGCGGAGTCACTTGCCCACATTGGACTCTGAGTTTGCAACTGTTCCTAGGCCCACCAGGGTAAATATAACACAGGCCTCACTCCCACCCCAGGGCCTTGAAAGAAAGCCACCTCACTTGGGCTGAGAGGTAAGGTGTGTCCTGAGCTCAAGGTGTGTCCTGAGCTCAGAGAGGGGCAAGTCCACCTGCCCAGCTGAGCTGGCATGAACACAGATCAGAAGCTCATAGCTTAGAAATTCAAAGCTTCCCCTACCCTCCCAGCACCTAGGCAGCTCAGTTACAGCTGCTCAGCCTGGAGCTCTTATTTGTCACTTGACTCCTGCTTTTTCCTTTTAGTCCACTACCTTGTTTTTATTTCTTTCTAAGTGTGTGTTCTCAGTTGCCTCTGCCAACTGCTCTTCAAAGTGAGAGCACCTGAGACCTGCCTGGCAGGCTCGTGAGACGATATCTTAAAGGAACCAGGGAGAACAAAATTTTCATACAATGGCATGGATCTGCTTTAACAGGCCAGCTTCTTACCTTGCTCTTGTTTGAAGAGAATACTGTACTGAAAAAGAACAGAAGTCACAATAAGCCTCCACTTAGATGGTGGCCATCCCATGCCCCCCCTGAAGTTCCCCAAGTGAACTGAAATCTTTTTAAGAAAGCTAGCCACTCCCTCCACCACTGCCCAGATAGCTCTCAAGCCAGATGGGAACATCAGAAGAAATCAATTTTTTGTTGTTGTTGTTTTTAATGTATTTGGTACAGGGTCTCACTATACAGCTTAGACTCGTAGTGACCCTCCAGTCTTCACCCTCCCTAGTGTTGGGATTACAGACGTGCGCCACCATGCCTGGACTCAGCGGCTGACTCAGCATGCCTGAAGTCAGGGCCAACATGGCATGTTATGCCAGGGATCAAACCCCAGTCCCTGCATTTGCCAAAGCAGGCACTTTGCCCATTGAGCTACCTCACCAGCCCAAGAAGATCAATCCTTAAAGATACTGATATTCCCTGCTCGACTCCTGGCACCCTCCCATGCCTACAGGAGGCCAGGAAACTATGCTTTCTTATTCTGCTCTAATCACTCAGGAGTCTAAGCCTGTAGCTTAATTTTTGCAGTTGTATAAAACCATGTAGCTTGTACAGCTTGTTACTTTTGTCCTTAATTTTAAAGTGGCTTTTCCTGTTCCCAATCTTTGTGTTTGTGTATTAATGCTTTTAAATTTCCTCAGCCCCTCTCTACTCTGCGGTGAAGCCTAAATAAACAAATCCTGCTCTTAAGTCTGCCTTTCACCTATGCCACCAACTCCTGTGATGATGAGGTACCCTGGGCTACCCAGCTCTTTAGGAATAGGGCAAGAGTTCAATGCCAGCCTCCTAACTCTCTACTCAGACAACCTACTGGAGCTGAGCTTGTCAAAGAGACCAACCGATGTTCTTCCCCTCAACACATGCCTTACCTGGCTGGTCATGTCCTCAACCAAGAAGAGGGGCTAAAGGCCAGACAGCTCTGTGAAAACAACACCAGAGTTTCAATAAGGTGCCACTGGGGCAGAGGGGCCTACAGGAAGTCCTTTTCACTGAAACAAGATGAGCCTTTGCTAAGGAGTTATCCCAAAACCTATCAGTCCCTGGGATCCCTTGACAGGATCTGCCAAGCTGTATGGTCTTCTTTCTCCCAGGAACTCAACACCACCCCCATCAGGTGAATTCTTCTCCCCAAATCTTGCCAGTCTGTCCCTTGCTGCTCTTTAGAGACAAAAAACAGATATTAGATAATATTTATTCCACTTAGCAAGCAAACTTGAGGAATCCAAAAATAGCAAAGTTCTTACAGTCCATGTAGAGGTCTCAACCAGAAATGTTTTAAGGGCCTATCTATAAGAGGATATGGGGAGATAAGACTTCCAAAACATAGTACAGTTTTCAAGGACCTAACTTAAACACAAACCTAATTCACTTTAACACCTGATTTAATTTCATGAGCTACATTAAGGGTTCTCTGTGTGTGTTAGGTATATTAGATTGAAGTCAGGGCCTTGGCTCCAAGCTATATCCCTAGTACCTCAGCCCCACTCCCCTTTTAAAATGTTAAGAAGGAGTGTTGCTAAATTTCCCAGGCTGGGCTCAAACTTGGTATACTTTTGTCTTGGTCTCTCAGCATACTTGGAACTATAGGTGTCCAATATTACACTTGGCTATGTTCTTAATATTGTTTGTGCAAATAACTCTTTAGCAGCCTTGAGGGTATACACTGTTTTGCTGGGTATTTTTAAGGAAGGAAGGCTAGGGATATAGCTCAATAGGGCCTACATGTACCAGGCCTGGGGTTCAAGCCTCAGGACAACCAAAAAAGAAAGAAAGAAGAAAGGAAGGAGTAGCCAAATGCAGTGAGTTCTCTTTATTCATTGCAGTATGTTCTATAAAGTCTCCATAAACACTAACTTAGCAAATAATAAAAAATGCTCTTCAAGGAGACCCGGGGTTAGTTCTTAAATTCTCTGAACACAATACTTTTATCAATTAATATATAATCAGGTTTTGTGGTTCTGTTTAATAAAGGCACCTTATTGAATATATATTAGTACTGTAATTCATTCATATTGAATTCATGCCTATTATGATGTGTCCATATGTCCACCCAAAGTCTCATACCATCATAGGGCTTTTACAGAAATGGCTGAATCTATGGTGGGGAGATAGCTTGGTAGTCTAAGCACCTACCTGGCAAGTGCAAGGACCTGAGTTCAATTCCCAGTACCACATCTGTGCTGGCCCCAGAACCCCGGGCATGCTGTGCCAGCCCTGAAACAGGTATGGTGCTCTATGCCTGTAATCCCAGTGCTGGAGAGGCTGAGACAGGATGATCACTATGTCTGAGCTGTGTAGCAAGACCCCATACCAAATGAATGAATGAATGAATGAATGAATGAATGAATGAATGAATGAATGAATGAATGAAATGGCTGAATCTAGAGTGTGTGATGCTGGGACTGAGGGTGTGTGATCAGTCTACTGATTGGTTTGGTACTGACCTAATGCCAGTAGACCAGAGTATACAAGGGGCAGAGGTATGATGTTAAAACCCCTTGTTGCTTTGCTACAGTCTACCGCCATGAGCTGCTCTCCTCTGCCAAACTACCCTTCCTTGGAGCCAGTTAATTACGGACTGAAACCTCTACAAACTGTGAGCAAACTGAGCTTTCCTCCCTTAACTTTGGGTGTCAGATATTTTATCTCAGCCATGAGAAAAGTAACTAAGATAATGTCAAACACATATTTTCTCCATAAGATACATCACAACCTGCTTACAATCAGAAACATGGGACAACACTTCAGCACTGTGCTCTGGGGTTATCCTAAACATGGAGTCTAAAAATCAAACAAACATGGGGTCTCTATCAAAAAGGCACAGAACCGCAAAAACCATGGCACTGAACACTGCAAACAGAGCACTTGTTTACAGCATGAGAGTGGAAACAAAAAGCGTTCTAGCTGAGAACTGAGCATCAGACATTCAAATTTTTCACCACTTTGCACATGGCATCCAAAGAATATAAAAGTTTTATAAGTATTGTCTTTGAAGGTACAAATAGGTTTTAGGAAGCAGAATCCACAAATACTGAGGAGAGACTTTAAAATACAATTTTATCAAAACAGGGAAACTAAATTCGTGATGGTATAATGCATAAGTTTTATTAACACATTACACAAGATCTAGCAGCTGTCCTAATAACTATAATTTCAGAGTGAGATCAACTTAAACACCCTAATAAGAAACTAACTGTAATTTCTATTCATAACAAACACTGATTACTGTTGTTTGTTGCCTAAATTCATAATGAAAGAAAATTCTAAATTTCAAAGATTAAGGAACAAAAAGGTACAATTATTCTTCTCACCCAAGTTCATAGCTCTTTCAGTTTTACCCACAGACAGCTCAAGGGACCACAGAGCTAAGACATCCAAATTCACATAACTTGCTTTAAATCTGTAAACCTAGAAAGGCTACCAAAGAATAACAGAAAACTCAAACAAACACAAATGATTTCTAAGCAATCCTTAATAACAGAGATCCTAATCATGTGGCCAGTGTTTTATTCCTTTGTGACCCAAGACAGGAAAGGGTTTGAGCCATTCTGCTGAAACAAACAGCACACCACCTCTGCTTGAGCTCTGCCCAGTGAAGCACAGGCTTGTCTTCTTCCCTGTCAATCTGGGCTTTACATTTAACAACGGAGAGAAACGATAACAAAGATAGCGAGAAGACAGATTTTTTTTTCTTTTCTTTTGTCTTTCTGAGACTGGGTCTCACAATGCAGCTCAGGCTGGCCTTGAGCTGTTTGTAGCCCAGGCTGATCTCAAACTTGCAACAATCCTCCTGCTTCAGTCTCCGGAGTACAAGTGCTGGGATTACAGGCTTGTGCCACAATATCCAGCTAAGAAGACTTTCTCGAAAGCAACTTCCAAAAAAGCAGCCTCGTCAAGATTGGGTCCTAAGATACCAATGACTGCAGGTTTGAGGATGTACTATGAATCTGGTCCTATTTTAAACACAACACATACATTAACTCATTGAACCCCCATGTGGGTTCAATTTATTACCATTTCCACTTTGATAAGAAAACTGTGGTTTACAAAGATTAAGGATGCTTCCCCAAAGCCAGTCTGACGTTTGAAGGTGAAGAAAAGCTATAGCCCAGGCTACCAAGATGCCTGATCTCCAGCATCTTACCTCATGACACCCTAACTTCAGAGCTAAGAGACCCGTAAGTCTTTTCTCTGGCCACCTTCTCTCCTTGGGAAACGTTCCTCTAATTTTTCCCAGACAGCATTCATTGCTCTTGCCTCAGAGCACACGCATGCCTCTGTTAAAGCTCTCAACCACCCCAATAATCTGCGATACTACACGGTGCTTAAAGAGATAGCCTCGCTACCTAAAGGCGGGTTGCAATACAGGAACCCTAGGGTAAGGCAGTTCTTCCGTCTCCGGAGAGGCTTTCCCTGCAGAGAAGCCATCCCCACCTTCGGGGCTGCAAGAAGCGTCCCCAGAATGCAAGACGAGGCCACCTCCTGGCCTTCCCCGCTCCCGCCAGCGCGCCGCGGGTAGCCAGGTACACGGAGACGGAACACGCTCTCTGGCCTCACATCCCTGAACACACTTCTCTGAGGCAGCCTCTGGCCCACCCCACCCAGCTGCCCTCTGGTTCTGGCCATCAGCTGCCCCCATGATCACCATCCCCAACATCCGTGAAGTCTCACTCACCACAGCGCTTCTGACGTCAAGCCAGAGCGACCGCGGCGCATGGAGATGAGCCACCGCGGGACGGACTTGGATGAGGGGCAGGGAGAGGCCACGCCCCTTCTTGCTCTCGGGGGCAGGGCCGCTGGGGACCCGCCCCAGCAGTGCAGGCACAAAGCTGAGGGAACGACAGCGCAGACGCAGAGCAGGAGGAGGGCGGGGAGCGGTCTAGCTCCACTCCTTGGTCCCTGGGTCGGGCTGCTGGGATCTCGTTGTCCCTGCAGCTTGCTGATGGCTCCTAGAGTTCTGTTATTTTTAGAGCTGCCAACCAAGCCTTATCAGAGTGTCACTTTAGTAGGTCTTTAGAGCATTTTTAAAGAGAGATTGAAGGGAGGCAATCAACAGCCATTCTTTACGTTTCCTGTTTCTGGCTCTCTTTGTCTCTCCTCACAGGATCCAGTGGGTCAGGAGCACCTTGAGATCTGTGATGATAGCCCAGGACTGAGGCCCTCTGTGCTCACCAATCAGATCCCCCAGTCCATCCCCCGGTGCTCCGTCCCCAGAATGACAGTGTCCAGGGAAACTCCATCCAAGATTAGGGAAAATCACCGCATGTCACTGGCTTAGAAAATTGAGTGAAAGTGAGCACATTGAACTGTCAGAGTTTCTACATAGTAGCTCCAAAGAATGGACATTCCTTGGCCATCTTAGTGTGTCTGACCTCAGACATCTGACCTGGAGAAAGAAGACGTATTGTTATACTGTGACACCATTCGTTGTGCACACTGACCTCAGTGGCAGGGAACCCTGGTGTCAGACACACCCAACAGAGACAAATGCACATCATGCCCTTGCAACGCTGGACCTCATTTGTCACGGTATACAAAAAGAACTTCAGCCTGCAGAAGTTAACAATGCTATAAATGGTCTGGTGCTCTCCTGTGTAAGCTACTACCGTGGTTTTGGTCACTCTACCCCACTGTCTTGGGATTTCTCTGAGTTTGGAAACAGACTGTTTATCATACAGCCTCTCCCACACTAAGATATCTGGGCCATTTTCTAGCTTTCAAATAAAAAGATGTAATTTTGAAAGCCTCACACTTAAACAGTGGTGAAATTTTGGTTACTAAAAGAGCAACTATCTGATTCAGTGTGTTTTAGTTTGCATGACTCAAGCTTATATGGGTCTTTACTCTCTGTACATTAACTGTAAGCATTCTGCCTCCAGATTATTCTAAAAGCACACTGATCATTTCATGCCTTTTAATTCCATCTGCTACTCAGAAGCTAAGGCTTTCCTCTTCTGCATACTTCATCCAAATGCACTATTATTAGTTTCCAAATGAAGTAAGTTGTTTTGAATAAAATTTAAGCTAATGACCTAAAAAAAAAAAAAAAAGAAATAGACTACATTAAGGGAAACAATAAAAGGTACAAGTGTGCACCATGCATCACAACTGTGCATCATGTTTCGTAAAAATGGTTTCACTTCTGTAGGTTTTGGGCCACCAAAGAAAACATTTCTTGCCATGAGTCATGGCCAAAAAGTTTGAAAATCACTGCAGTAAAAGGCAATCTTAAGACTTTCTGGTTTTATATTTATGACAAGAACTCCAAACCTTTTTTTATGAGACCTGAGGGCAGGGCTGGTGTGGCAAGTGGTTCTGGGATGTAAACTTGGTCCCCTGGGCCTGCCTAAGCTTGCCTAAGAAGGCACTGCTGAGCGCTCTCTCCAGCCCTGAAATCTTACTTTTAATAAAAGATGTATTAAGAAATTAGTATATCCTTATACCACAGCATTGAAACTGTGAATTATCCAATTATATCAAGATGTCTTTGCTATCTGGTGAACATTGCGAAGCTTGCCTGAGAATGTTTCTAAATGCACAAAAGTGAAACACCAAAGAAAATAATTATATCAAAGTAGTTATCAAAATATGTTTAGAATTGCCATGGATGAATTCTTTATTAATATAGCAGAAATAATCCCTTCTGTAATTTCAAAATGCTGATGAACATAAACAATGTTTTAATTTCTCAATGGCAATGATGTAATGGAAAAATAACTGTGGTTTGTATTAGTGACAAGGTCATAGTTACTGTCAATAGAGTACTTCTGTATTTGTGGTGTATAATTTTATTTATTTATTTATTTGGTACAGGGTCTCACTACACAGCTCAGACTCATAATGATCCTCCTGTCTCAGCCTCCCCAGTGCTGGGATTGCAGGTGTACACCACCAGGCCTGGCTTTTGTGGCCAATACCGTGCACCCAGGATTCTGGGACTGGCATGGCATGTGGTACCAGGGATTGAATCTGGGTCCTTGTGCTTGCCAGACAGGCACTTAGACTGGCAAGCTATCTCCACAGCCATATATAATTATAATTATAATTGTTGCATATAATTATATGTTGCATATAATTACAATTTTAAAAATGTTAGATTCTAGCTATGAGTTAAAATAAGGACCTAATTATTTTCCTATGATAGCTCACGGGTCCCCCTAAATGCCTGTTGTTGAGAAAATCTGGAGTTTTGCCAACATAACTAAATTTCACGTAAATATCTGAAATAGTTGTGATCTTGCAGGTGAGTGATTTAGAATAAAATCAAGCAAACATTTATGCTAAGAATGAGTTAGGCAGCGATGAGATGTTTGGCCTGCCCTGAAAAGTTCTGGCAACCATAGGAGGCCAAAGTTGAGCCTTGCCTGGAAGGCTGCAGCCCCACGGGTCGCAGCCTTGGGCAGCCCCAAAGACAGGCTGACGCAAGTAAATGACATGGGGCCAGAGCATCCAGGACTCACTCCATGCCTTCTACTCTCCTCACCACTCAGAGCAGAAGGAGCCTCAGATCTATCCCATACCTGTCTCCTCCTAATAATCCCATTATAGGATGAGTCAGCTTCTATTTGTGCACCTCCAGGGACAGGGAACTCACTACCTCCTGAGTCCTCTTTTCCAGTTCCAGACTTAACTGCCCTGCTAGAAAAGACATGAATCAGCAGATGAAGAGGAGGCAAATGGCCCTGTCCTCACCCTCATGGCTGACACCCAGACCCCTTCCTGTTCTCCTCCTCCCTTAGGCTTCAGTGCCTATCCCTGTGGGATGCCACCTATAGGGTCACCATCTCATCAGAAAGTATTTCCTCTGTCCTCTGTGCCCCTACAGACAGAGCCAATGCCCTTCCTACTTCCACAGTAGGTACATGGTGGCAAAACAATTTGGGCTCTAGAGGGGTTAATTATATAAGCTCACAGTGTGTCTCCAAAATGGAGATAATAATAGAACTTACCTTCGAGGCTGACGTGAGGATTAAAAGAGGTAGCACATGTGACATGCTTACAACAGTTTCTGGCACAAATAAAACATGGAATTATTATCCTGCGAGCCACCTTGAGAGGGAGACCCAAGAGCTGCAAGGTGTCTTTCCTTCACCCTAGGGTAAGAGGTGCTCACTGGACAGCTCAGGGGTTTACATCTCTGATGTTTATTGCTCAACCATGATACACTCTGGGGTATTTCTTCAGAAAGAATTTTCTGGAAAGTTCTTCCCCACAAAGCTGTGATGAACATACGTATGTTTACACATTCTTATCTTGAATTCTCATGGGTGTACATTATTTGTAAATTGTGTGTATGTACTACTTTGCTAATATATTTGCTTTGAGACTTGCCCAGAAAACACAAGATGCAGAACCCCAACCAATGCCATCAGGAAAAATCAGCTTCACTTAACACAGAAAGGTAAACTCACTCTGAAGGAGGCAAAGGACTTAATGGCCACTTGGCCAGCAAGGCAAGGTAAGGAGAGACCAGGCTGCCCTGGGAAAAAGGCTACTTCTCTTTTCATTCCTAATATCTCAGTTAGGGAGGTGGTGGGACCAGGCGACCAGAGGAAAAAAGGGGTGACCAGAGGCAGAGTCTAGACTGAAATTCGAACCCAACACATGCTTCCTATCTCCAGGGGTCCAAGGAGACTAAAGCAGGGAACCTCCTCAAACCAGCCTCGTCTGGGGACATAAGCCACAGCTGCGGAGTCCATAGAGGAGCTTTACCAAGCCTGGCCAGAGGGTGGCAGTCGCCACCTGCTCAGGGCCATGGATGGAGGTATAGATGCTTCCTGTGGCATCATTGTGGGTCCAGGACCAGCAGAGACTCCCTGCTTTGTACACACACTGGGGAGCATCTAGGTTGCAGTAAAGGATGGTGAGAGAACTGGTAATGAGAGGACCTTTACTTGCAAAGCTAGACGCCTTCAAAGGGAAAAAGGATGTGGCAGGGTGGGAGTGGACTTCAGGTCTGCAGGGGCTGGGATCAAAACTGGGTCTGGGAAGGGAACTCATGGCCTTGGGTTTCCCAACGGACCTAGACACCCTTTCCCAGGGAAGCCAGGGAGAGCAGGTGCTACACCAGGCTGCCAAGCAGGAAGCCTCAGATCAAATGTGTTTGGGAGGACAAAGGAAATTCAAGAAGCAGAAAGTGGCCATTAGAACAGCCTTGTGGCAGAGCTCCTCCCTCATCAGAGATGGAGCCATCACCACCTTACTTCTCAGGACTGCTGGGTTAAAATGAGAAGAATTATAGCATGCGAGGCCTTGTGTGCAGTGACAGCTGACAGGACAAGCAGCCAGAAAACACTGGGACTTCACTCCCAGGGGCTGCTGTTGTCATCGTGGCAGGCACCATCCTACACCTGAGCACTCACTGCATGCCTAGCACAGGATGGGTGTCTCGGTCTGCCTCTGTAAGGTTTTCCATGGAGCCTGCCTCTGTCTGTGCTTCTTTGGACCTCAGTTTGCCCAACTGTCCATCCAGTGAAGCTGCTAGCTCTGAGCTGCCTTCCATTTTACCTCTTTCTACTCTCTGATAGAGTGGGCTGGGGTAGTTTTTCACTACTTAGTCATCTTAGCTGTGAGCTACTCCTGTCACCAGCAGTTAAGCCATGTTTTGCACAGTGTGGGGTGCTGTGTGTGTGTGTGTGTGTGTGTGTGTGTGTGTGTGTGTGTGTGTGTGTGTGTGTGACTTCGAACTCTCTGGTCCAGACACTCTCCCAGGACCTGTTGTGCATGGGTTTCAACCAGCTCCACCCAAGTTTAAGCAAAAGGCACTCCCCCCTCTGAATCTACCTCCATCTTCACAAGGGGCAGCCTGGACCAATGAGAGCCACCCAGGGGGTGTTCTTTCCTTTTTTCTTCAGTGGGACAGTTATGAGGCCCTGTTTCAAGGCTCTTCAGTGCTGGTGACCAGTTCTATGACGTGTCTTCGAGCAAGCTGTTCTTCCTTTGTTTCACCTGTCCCTCACTCGTGCTCCTTGGGATCACATTGCTAATCAATTCTGGCATAGGGGTCTCAGGCTGTGTTTTGAGGGACTCATAGCCATGACTGTTTCCAGGTGACTGTGACTGATAGGAAAAGTGGGCTGCCTTTTTTTTTTTTTTTTTTTTTTTTTACAGAATGAGGTTCTCACTGCCTTATGCTGAGAGACAATTTTTGGAGAGGCAAGAAGACACTATGATGGGGCAGAAACCCTACCCAGGACCTTGCTCGACTAGAGAAGGGATTGAAATTCGGGAAGCAGACCAGTGGAGCATGGGGAATCTATGAGGGCCTGAGATTGGTCTGAGGACCTGTGGACACTAAGCACTTTGTTCCCTGGATCCCCTCTCCTTGTCCTTAAAACAAGGGAGTCCTAAGATTGGGTTCCTCCTGGGCTGGGCCACTTCTAAGAGAGGCAACTTCATATCCCTGAGCCTCTACCTTCTCACCTGTGAAGTGAAATCAGGTCCTCTGTGAGCTGCTGGGAAGATGAGTCAGACACAGACATTGTAGCACTGATTGCCTCTATCACAAGGCCCAGGCCACAGCAGGAGCTCCATGATGGGTGCTATCAGGGAGGGGCTGTCACTTTCTGTTTTGAGTCTTTCCCTTTACCAGAAGATGCCAGGTCTATAAGAACTCACAGCTGACTTGTGATCCCTAGAGGCTGAACACAGAAAGGAATGGAGTTGACTCCCTGCCTTGGCTGGGCCTACGGAGAACCTCTGGCTCAGCTAGGCCAGCACAGAAACCCTGTCTGTGGCTCCTGGCTGCTGCAATCCCTCTATTCCTGCTCTGTACCTCCAGGTTAGAGGAGACTGAGCATGGGGCTGGCACTCTGTCCTCTCCTGGATGCTCTGTGCTCTCCTGGATGGAACACTCTGTTTGGGCACTCAGACTCCTCAGGGAAGCTATATGCCCAGGCATTGGCCAGCAAGACAGACATAGGACTTGGCCTGGGCTCCAGCCTCAGCTCTGCCTCAGGGCTGTGGGTATGGAGCCCCATTGTGCCCCCTGTAGCCCTATCCCCTTGCTCACATATACAAGTGGCCAAGGTCCCATCACCCCAGGAGAGCCCTGAGCCCTGACCTGCAGAGGCATAATTCTGTCCTTCTGGAAGATAATGGCTCCTGGTGCTGGCTCTCTAGGGATAGGGCTGCTACTCCAGAGAGACTGCCTCCAAGGGTTCCCGGTCAATTAATTTGGCAGCTCAGTGTCCAGGGGCAAGTGGTCATTGAGAGGATAATGTGTCCATGTCAGAAATGAGTGATGGGATCTGCCTCAGGGCTGTAATCATTGTTCCCCCTCTGCTCCACTTCCCTTCAAGGCCTGCTTCATCATCCAGTCCCTGGGTTTCATGCTTCATTGACTGGTCACCCCGTGGTCAGTGAGTGGCCACGGGAGACTCATTGTAGACGCATTATTGGCCACTGGTTGTAGGGATGATGGAGGGCAGTCCCATCTGCACACACATTAGGCCCTTTGTCTCTGCACTCTATAGAGAAGATGAATGAAGCCTGTCATTAGGCTTCTGCTGCCCGGGGATATGAAGGGTCTGAAACAGACCTGGGCCAGCTGTGGCAGAAAGGGGCCTGTGCCCCATTACAGCTGATGCTTGGTCTTATGAGTAAGGTCTTTTCACACTGTGAGATGTAGACTGACAGTACTCAGACCAGCTGATTTCAACACTATACTGTGTGGTAAAGAAGCCTAGGTCTGAGAAAACCAAGGATGTGCCCAGGGTCACTCCAGAACCAGTAGCAGGGCCCGGACAAGAAGGGTGAGGTGAGCGCCCATGGCACCACCATCCTACTGGGCTGACCTCTGGCTATAGGAACCTGCCGCATGTCAGAAAGTTAGGCAGGGGTGACTTCACAGCAGAGATGGAACAAATATGAGGAGCCACCCTAGATTGGGGCAGCAAACCTCTGCAGCATAGGTAAACACATCAATCATAGTTCATCAGCCTTCCGTGGCTCCCATGGCCACAGCAGTATCGTGGTTCCTTAGCGCGGCCCACTGTGGGCTGTCCCAGGTCATACCTGTACCTCTGTGGGAGGTAGCTGGAGAGAGATCATAACCATAGTCTCTCTAGCATGACCATGCTCAAGGACTACTCTGTCTGATGCAGAAGAGCCCCCATTCTAGGTCTTTTTTTCTGGGGACTTGCACATTGCAGGCCTGACCCATGGCCCAGCTCAAAGGCTCAGTGAAGGAAAGAAGGAAGAAGTTGACTTTCGGCCTGTACGAACCAACAGCCTTCCCCTAGTCCTGCCTCTGTCTCAGCAAGCTCAACCGTGGGTGGCTTCCTGAGGAAAAGAATAGGAGAGCAGAAGGAAAACACCTTTCAGAGACAAATGCTCCTCACAGTGCCCCATAGTGTTAAAAATGAAAAAAAATCCCAAAGGACTCATAGAAGGGAACCATGTTGTATAAATCAGTGTGCAGAAAGGCTGTGTGATAGGATCGTCCACACCAGAGACCCTGATGCTGATAGGGAGGAGATACGTAATTCAGGAAGATTAGATCATTTCAGTTCTAGAATGCTGGATCATCAAATGTTGGTGTGCCATTTTTGTAATGCACTGCACCTCTACATATGCAAGTGTGATACCTTCCTGAATTCTTAGTTCTATTGATCTTTTTGTTTACTCTGATGCCCATTCCTATGACTTATAAAAGCATTAAGATGATTTTATTTTTATTTCTGTTGAAACAATGTCATCCTCTCTATTCTTTCTTCAATTGGTTATCCTCATAGATATTATTTGCCTATATTATTTTTTATTTGCATTTATTTTATGTTTAATTTAGTCCCATGCTGTAAGTTTTTGTTTCTTTGGTTTCTCCTGGGATATCTTTTTCTTCTGTGCAACTTCCTCCTCTGGTTTGGGAACAATTTGTTCCTTTTCAGTAAAGATCATCTCAATATGGCGGGGGGAGCCCATGTATGAGTTAATCCAGCCATGAGCGCTGTAAGTGCGGCGGCACATCTTGGGTGCTTTTTTCACCTGGATATGTTCAATAAATAACCAGAGAATCTACATCTAAACCCTTAAGCTCAGCATTACTCTCTGCATTTTTAAGCATGTGCAGCAAAAGTTCAGCACTCTTCTTGGGCCACCGACCCTGTGTCCAGCCCCATTGTTTGGCCTGGGCACACCTACCAACTCCACCATTGTAACACTGGAATGGTACACACTGTGGCCTTTTGGATATGCATACCCTTGATGGGCTGGGCAGTTTCACGCGTGTTCTTAAAGTGAATGCGAAGATTTGAGCCTCTTGATTTGCATCATTTTGTGGGGTTTTCTGGATCAAGAGAGTAGTGAACCATTTTCACTGGTCACCTAAGGCTGCTCACAGGAAGAGTGCCCACATAAATTTTGTTCCAGTATTTTTGGCATTTTGGGTTGGATTTGGGATGATTTGAAGGAGTATGGAAAGTTTTATAACTGTGAGTCATCCCAATATAATATTTTTGAAAATTAAAAAAGTAGTGAATAGCAGTATGGGAACTGCTTATTCTATGAACTAAAGGGAAAATATGGTTCCTAACTATGTTACCATGTAATCATCCTAGATCTCCCCCAGCAGGAAACTAGAAGGAAATATAAACATGGAAACCACAAATTCTATTCATTGTTCTATTTTCTAATTTTCCTACAAGAAGATATTTTTACTTTACATAAAAATGTATACTTTATGTATACATGCAAAATATATTTAAATATATATTTAAATGAAGAATATTTTCTGGGTATACTTGTGTAAACCTGGGAAACTTAGTAAGAACTTGTCTTAGAGTAGAATAGAGATTTTAAAAGGACTGAAGATGTAGCTCAATGGCAGAGTGCTTGCCTAGCACATGCAAGGCCCTGGGTTCAGTCTCCAATATAAGGGTGGAAGAACATCTTCAAGAAAAGATAAAGATGAGGCAGGACTCAAACATGCACATCAGGAAAGGTGTGAGGCCCACAGATAAGAATCTCAGCACAGGGGCTGTGCAGACCACTCATGGCTTCTCTCTGACAATTTCCACAGGAAGCGTTGGGCCAGAGGCCCCTAGGCAGAGCAGAGCAGAGAAAGGTGCTGAGAAGTTTCTCTCGCAGGGTCTGCCCTAGCCTGCAGAGGTTCAGCTCACAACAGCCGGTCTGTGAAGTGGACAGGGCCAACATATGATGGGAAGGTCTCAAATATGTGCCCAGGCCCTCTCCAGCCCTGGATATTGCTGACTGGGCTGAGAACCCTTTTGCCCACATGACATATGCCCTCAGAGGACAACCCAAGGCCATCACTACACAGGGTAAGCACCTAGGCCATTGAGACACTGGACCCCAGATGTCTGAGCAGCAGGAAGTAGCCCATCAATACTGAGTTCTTCAATCCCCTCCAGAAAGGAGGCAGGCAGCACTCAACTCTATCTTGGAACCCCTCACAAATCATATACAAGATTTGGGGTTAGGTGAGCTTTGCTACTTTTTAAAGTGAAGATGAGGAGCTTCTGGCTTCCCTGTGCCCAAGGGACCCCTCCAGACCTAAACTCAGGCACCCACGTAAATGAGACTCTACCTCGCCATCTGGACCCCTGCAACCCTCTGGAGCCCTGACCCCCAAGCCTGCCAAGTGAGTGAGAACTTCTGTGGCTCTCTAAAAGTGAAGGTGAGCTGTGTAGGCAGTGCCCATGTTCTGTGTGAGAGAGTCCCCCCAACTCGGGGTCCAGACCACCCTCCCCAGTGTGCAGAGGAGGAGAATGCTGTGGCTGTGTGAGGGGAACTTGCCCTCAGCCACGCAGCAAGAAGGGATGCACCCTACACCACCTGCCTCTCAAAGTGGAGGCAAGAAAACAGAATTGCACCAACAAAATAACAGACTTTACTTCCAACACCCTCCCAACCTATACAAAGAATACTGAGTCCATGTCAGCTGTCAGGGGCCATGGACATGTCAGCGCTGGGAGACAAGATGGATGGGCTACCATTAATGAGTGAGGGAGTCTGGGCTGGGGGGCGAATGGCTCTAATGACCATTGGGCCTGGCCTCCCTGAAGACAGGTAGCCCAACCAGCCTGTTCTTTTGTGCCCTAAAGTGATTGTGGCAGGGAAGCCCCATTCTTCCCATCTTCAAGGCACACGTGCCAGATGGGGATGTGCATCAGAGCTGCATCCAGAGCAGGGCAAGGGTAGAATGAACAATGTCGCATTTCAAGGGAAGAGAAGTCAGACAGTTGAAAAATCTCTTGAGCCTGGGTATGAGGCCAGATCCTTCCTTCCATATTCAATGCCTGCCTTACTTGCAAAGCCAACCATGCTCCATAGAAACCCAGGGCTATCTCCTGGGGAACAGGGTGCAGTCTGATGGAGCCTCAAAAGATAGTTCTGGGTCCCACACTGGGAAGGGGAAAAGAGGACCCTACTGAGGAGTTAGAGGAGTTGGACCCTAGAAAATGGGACCTTTAGTCCCCACTTTATCATCCCCAGACTCATCTACCCCATTTGCCAGGTCCTGGCTCCTGGCCTTGACAGCAGAGCAGACAAAGGACTGGGAAGGGAGGGAAAAGTTTGAACACTTAACCACTGCTAATAGGCCTACACACATGGGAAACTAGCTTAGACGCTGCTGGAAAATCTTTCATTTATGTCACCATGTCTACTCTGTCCCATCAGAGCTTCCTGCCCATGCTGCTCTGAGTCTGGGGAGAATAAGTGTCCACATATCTGGGGTGAGTGCTGCATGCAAGGTGGTATAGGAAGAGGGGGCAGAGACAAGCTGTTCACCTAGAGGATCAGGGAGACCTGTGGGATGGCTTCGAATTTTGAGAAGAGATGTTTGACAGTCAAGCAGCAGGAAGGGCAGCAAAAGAAGGGTCCAGGTTGGCCGGGCATGGTGGCACATGCCCATAATCCCAGCACTTGGGAGGCTGAGGCAGAAGGATTGTTGTGAGTTTGAGACCAGCCTGAGCTACAAAGTGAGCTTAAGGCCAGCCTGAACTGAATAGTGAGACCCTGTCTCAAAAAGACCAAAAAAAAAAAATAATGATAAAAAATAAGGGTCCAGGTGCCTGTGGTCTACAGGGGCAGCTGCAGGGAATGTAGGACAAGATGGAAAACAGTGACCCAGATTCTGAGGCCCTTAGAGCTGCAGGTCAGCAGAGGGCTCTGGCTTGAGAAGGCCACAGTCAGGGCTGTAAAGAAGTGCAGCCTAACCTGGAGACCAGTTGAAGACCAGTCCCCTTTGGTACCTCCTAGGGCCTCCCCATGTGTCTAAGATCAGCTTGCCCAGGCACTAAGAAGGTACAGGGCAGCTCGAGCTGATCTTATACACTGGTTCCCCAGGGCAAAAAACACACCCAGAGAGCCCAACAGCTCATGGAGAGCTCACTCCAGGACTGAACCATATCAGGGAGAAGAGTCTGCTGGATTCATCTGGGTGATCACCAGTCAGCAATGGGACCAAAAGAACCAGAACACTCATTTCCAAGCTTTGCCCCAGAAGAAGCCCTGAGTTGAGAGGCCAGCAGCCCTAATTCCATCTCCCAAACCTAACTGTGCTTATAGGTGAGTTCCTCTGTTTCATGGCTCAGTCTCTTCATCGATACAGCAAGAGTTCACCCCTCCTGGCTGTCCCTGAGTTCTCAAATATGCATGAACTGTTATGAATCCCCAGCATCTCGCATCTACATTATCCTTGGGCTCAACTGAGTAGACATATTTGGAGTCCATAATGCAGATTGTAAAACCAAGGCCAGGTAACCCCATACCCACCCACCCAAGTGCCCTCATGCAGAGCCTGAATGAACATGCAGGCTTCTATTCCCCAGTTCTATGTTCTCCTTTCCTGGGGAAGGGCCTGGCAATTATCCAGTTTTGTTTTGTTTGTTTGTTTTGATATTGTGGTTTTGGTTTTCTTTGTTGTTGCTTTGAAGCAAGGTCTCTCCATGCAGTTTCAGGCTGGCCTTGTACTCACTATGTAGCCCTGGATGGCCATAAACTCACAGTGATCTTCCTGCCTCAGCCTCCTGAGGCATGAGCCACCATGCCTGGTAATAATCATCCAGTTCTGAAGGGTCTGAAGATCACAGTGAAACTTAACATACCAAGCAGCCTTCTTCTGCCTCTGCCTGATCACAATGCCCTCAAGGAGCTTCCAAGAGACAGAAAGAAGCAGGGAAACGTTAAAGATGTGGAAATATCACTTTTTATAAGACTGTCAACATTGCCCAACAGATGTAGCACTGGTCTTTAGCCAGGAAACTTTCCAGAATCATTAAAGAGATCCTGGGGACCACCCAGTCTGTAGATAGCCGGCATGCTCGTGGCATCATAGATGACACCAATAATGATGTTGTAGAGTGCCTGGCTAGCTAAGAAGCATAAGAGAATATTTCAGTTTAATAATAACCCACACGCATAGGATCAACTAAGAAAATATTTCATAAAAAGATGATCTGATAAAAAAAATATCATCCAGTTCTCGACTGTGTCTCTAGGTTGAGTGAGGAGGTAGGACACCCTCCCTTTGCTCATTTCCTGCTCCTTGAACACCTGGCCTTTATCCACATCTGTACTGGGCCTGGGTCTGCAGGGTTACTGGGAACATCTTACCTGGGATCAGAAGCTGGCAGGGGTGGGAGGGGCTGAGTCTGGGGGCTTCTGAGGCAGAGGGTGAACTCTGAGGAGCTCACACTGCGACCCATGAATCACATTTACAAACATGCTGCGGGCCAGGGAGAAACATTAATTAAATATTCACAGCCCACAGAGCCTGGGGAGTTGTGACAATGAGGACATGATCACAGCTCAGTGGGAAACAGTGCTGCTGGAATGTGGGGTGGCCATTGGTCTCCATCAGCCACCCGCAGGTCTTATTAGGATGATTCATTTCCTAGTTATCGGCACTAATGCAATCACTGTCATGGGCCGGGAAAACCCTCTTCATCACTCAAACCCCAGGCCAGGCAGCCTCAGGAGGAATGAATGCTGAGCTTGTCACAGGTTGGGGAGCAGCAGGGGACACGAGGGGATGCAAGCCATCATCCCAGGTCCCTTTCTGGGCAGGGAATTGGTCTGATGACTCAGCCTGGCTGTGGCCTGAGACTTGGGCCCTCAGGTGGAGCTCTTGGGGCTCAGCCAGCTGCCTCATCGATCCAAGGAAGAGAATGGGTTCCCCTGGACATCTGGGAGGCCGGGCAGCTGTCCTGCAGCCCAGCCTCCTGCAAGAGCCTGAGGGCCTCCGTAGACCACTAGCCCCACATCCGTCAATCTTGATAAGGAGGCCCTCAGGGAGCTCGGGGCTACTCCAGCCACTGAAGCCCTGTTCTGGAGATGCCTGGCTTGGGATGAGGGGAAGGAGAGGGCTCTGTGCTCTCTCTGAAAAGCCATTAATCCCTTCGCGATGATTAAGCATCTGTGAAGAGTGCATTGTGCTGCGTCCACACGCACGTGCCACAAGGGGCGGAGAGGTGATTGATCAGGGATGAATGCAAAGCCCTCTCTTTATGGACTTTAAAAGGCACCATTTGGCATCCTGAGCAGTGATCGATGTGAAGCAGCTGACCCCCCCCCCCGTGGCCACCTCCAGGCAGCAGGTGGACAGACCAGACTGTCTTGGACGGAGCCCCCTTGGGGGGTGCTGGGGGCTCCCCTGCTTGGATCAGGGTACCCACCACTGCGGGCCCCTTCTGCTTGGGGCTGCTGTTTCCCGGTGCCAGGCTGTTGGCCATCAATTTACCTCTCCTCTGCACTGAAAGGGAAACTGGAACAGTTACCATGTTTTCTGATAAATTATAACCACAGCTTTCCCAGCCTTGCAGCCTGGAAGAGTCTTGCACTCATATAATTCAGGGCTAATAGAAGCTAAGGTTGTCATTTTGAGAGCAGGCATTCATCCAGAAAGTCTTTATGGAGTGCCCGCCAGGTGCCCATTCCCACACTGAGTACTAAAGAAGAAGACACAAATCAGACAAAGTCTCAGCCTGCGGAACACATCCACAGACCAGAGCCCCATGACAGGGAGCACAAGGTGGCTTGGCAGAAGGAAGCTGGGCACTGGGACTACTCACCACCTTGTATCCAAGTGGCCTTGGGTCAGTGTCTTGGCCTCTCTGAGTTAGTTCGTGCATCCAAAAAGCAGCTTTGAGGACATTATCTTCCTGGATGGTTGCTTGTCACTAAATGGTGAGGTAGCATCTAGAAGGCTCAATGAATAAAGCATTTCCTCCCCTTGCTCCTACCCATCCAGTGGCAAACCATGGAGGGTTGTGCTGCTCCAGGCTGAAGTTCCGAGGAGCAGGTGCTATTAAGAGGTTCATTCAAGGAGCCTAGTTAGGAGAACAAGGGGTTGGGAGTGGAATCCTCCAGGAAAGGCAGAGGGACACAAGATCTGTGGACAGAAGGTAGGGAAGGAAAGAGCTAGGAGCAAGGAGCCTGCCATACACCAGCCACACAGACCTCTGAGATGAACAAACTAATGAATCAGAAGTGGACTGGAACTGGGAATGGTCTTCTGACATGGCTCTGCCTGGAGATGGACTGAGGGTGCCACACAGCTGCAGTCAGAAAGAGGCAGCAGAGAGAACTCTGGGTAGAGAGGAGAGGTCAGCAGATGCTAGGATAGTGGTGGTCCAGAATGGGCCACCAAAACAGCCATACCCTGCGATGCAAGATTCTGGGCAGAGATCTGTGCCATGTACAGGGACACACAGAGGTCACTCCAGAGCATGCAGTCACGGGGAACCTGAGAGTAGCAGCACACGCAGGTTGACAGGATGTGTGTACGTCAGAGACACAAGAGAGATCTGCAGTGGATGCACAGGTGGTATCCAGCGTGGTGCTCCAAGTGATTACATTCAAAGCCCATGCTCCAATCGAATATGTTCAGAGCCTGCTTCCCTAGTTCGCAGACACACACAGGAAGCATATGTGTGTGTATATCACAAAAGCCTGCACATACAAACAGATTTATGCTGGACACAGAGCAGCCAGCTTGTCCCACTCTGCCCCGAACTTTTTCTTTTCGTCACTGCCAGGCCACATCCTGGATTGTAGCAGGGAATTGTGGATCTGTGTGTTCATACACGCTGCACACTTGCATTCAGGTAGAGTATGCAGTTACATGGACATTCATGGGCTCTGTGAGGATCTCCCTTACCAGACTGGGAACATCTGCCCAACACAGCACAGCTCTAACATCCTATTGCACATGCCTTATTTCACATGATCCTCCCAGATCACCTGAGGTTAATGGGTGTCTGTATCACCCCCAATCACAGAGGTGGAGACAAAGTTCCAGCCAGTTTTATTTTATTGTTCTTTTGCCTTTTTGAAACAGGGTTTCACTATGCAGCTCAGGTTCACTTTGTAGCCAAGGGTAGTCTTGAACTTACAGCAATCTTCCTGACTCGGCCTTTGGAGTGCTGGAATTATAGGTTGTGTGCCACCACAATTGGCATTTTTCTTGGGTTCTTTGTTCTTTGTTTGTTTGTTTGTTTTTGTGACAGGGTCTCCCCATGCAGTTTCAAGCTAACCTTGAACTCACTATGTAGCCCTGGCTGAGTCTTGGGCCCATAGGTGGTGCTCTTTAGGCTCAGCCAACTGCCTCATCGATTGGAAGAAGTGAATGGGTTCCTGTGGACATCTAGGAGGCCAGGCAGCTGTCCTGCAGCTCTGCCTCCTGTAAGAGGGTCTCTATAGACCACTGGCCTCACAGAAGTCCTCCTGCCTCAGCATTCTGAGTGCTGGGATTAAAGGTGTAATCATCCAGTTATTTAGTGTGTTTCTACGTGTGGTGAGGCAGTGGGGCACCTTCCCTTTGCTTATTTCCTACTGCCTGGCCCACATAACCAATTACCAAGCTGGGTCTCTAACCTTGGTCCCCAGAACTCCATGTGCTTGCCTTTATACTCCATCGCCCTCTATGCTCTCAGCTACTTAGTGGATACTATCAATGAAGGTAAGTGGAAGGCAACCTCATCCTTAAATCTAACATCTGAGCCTTAAAACCCACTGTTAATTACCACCTACTAATGAATGACTATAGCGAAGTAGGCCAGTTATCAAATGTGTACCCTGGAATACTTACTTGTGCCATGCTGGACCCTTGCTGAATTTCTTTTTCTTTTCATCTTTTTTTTTTTTTTATCCTGCCTCAGGTTTATTTGTATAAAGAGCACAGGAGGACACCAGCCACCCACAGATGGCTGCCCAGGGGTTACACCAGTCCTTCTGTTTTTACATAAGCAGATAAGAGGCTTTTACTGTGGAGCTTTCACGGATGCCTGGGCACTTTTGGGGGCCTGGGAACCTTTGGGATCTTGGGCTAGAGCAGAAGCTGGAGCCTGGGCCTTTGGACAGCAAACCCTTGGCAATGCAGGCATAGACACACTTCCCAAGTTTGGGGTGGGCAATATATGCAAGTCGAGTGAGCCTGCAGTTTACTCCCTTTGAAATGATCTTGGGCTTGACCTCCTTGGGCTTGACAAGGGCCATGTTAACCTTGGCACATGCACTCATGGCCTCGGCATTGTTTGCTTGCATCTTCTTTAAGCCCTTCTTGTGCTTCTTGATAAAACACATGTTCCTAAGGACCTTGGGATTTACCCACTTCACAGATTCATATTTTTGTGACTGAGGTTTCTTGATGCCATTTCTGTGCCATTTTTGGGACTGGTTGTGCGTGGTGTGGTTCTTGGAGTTACTGCACTATAAACCATGGCTCCCTTGCTGAATTTCAAAAAGGGATGTTTTCCTCTTTGCCTTCCTTGGGACCATTTGGACCTCAGGTCAGCTGTATCATTTGCTTCTCTGGAGCCATCAGAATCAGGCATAGCTTGCATTTCACCATAAGGATCCAGAGTCAGCCCACTATTTTCAGGCTCTGGTTCTCAGTGGAGCAGTTTCCATCCCCAAGGGTAGACTATGCTACACAGCTTGAGCAGTAGAATGCTCCCAGACCCACGCATGGGGTCTAGCTCAGTCAAGAACAATCAGATTCTTGGAGGTTAATTAACATCTTTGGGCACTGAGCTGGATTTCCACATCTCATCCAGCACATAGATGCCTCAAGCCAAGCAGTGGAATCTGTATTCGTTCCCTGGAACTGGCTCTGACTATGTCTTTCTGCCTGAGTCACTGGGGGTAGAAATTGAGCTCTGACTGGGCCTGGGACCTTGAATTTTGTCCTCTGCTATACAAGTTTTCTTTTCTTTTGTTTTTTCTTCTTAGCAGAACCAGGGATTGAACTCAGGCCCTTGCGTTTGCCAGGGTAGCGCTTATTCCACTGAGCCACCTCCCCACCCTTATACAAGTTTTTAAATGGAAAGTTGAGTTAGTGTGAATACCTACAGCAGAGTAGTGGCCCCCAAATGTAGCTGTACATTGTATCACTTGAAAAAATTTTCCAAAGCTACTATCCAAGGTCCACTCTAAAACACCCCATCATCTCTGTGGGAGCCACCTGGAAGTTCCAGTGACCACCCAAAGTGTGGCCATATTTGAGACCCAGAATTTCTCCAACTTGAATATAATGCCCATTACCCAAGGAATTTATTGAAATGCAAACTCTGATTGCATGGTCCTAGGGTTATGTTTTTTTCACAAGAGCCCAGGTGATCTGATTCTGCATGTTCTCAGGCCACAGGTCAGCCACACAGGAAGTTCCTTCAAGCTCAGACCATTCACAGAGCTTTTACCCTTCCTTCCAAGCACTGAGCTGGCTCTCCCAGCCTCAAGCCTCACCACAAAGATACAAGCCTACTCACCAGCCAGGCCATCTTGAGGTCTTCTATTTTCCCTGAAGCTCAAGTAGTTCTGGTTGTTCTGGTGATGTCTTCAGCACTCTGGCTTTACAGTTGAGCAGGCACTTGGGGTGCTTAGTTGTACTCCCTGTCCACTTTCACAAGGACTGGCATCTACTCTTGCTTTTCTTTTTCTTTTTCTTTTTCTTGTAGGGTGAAATCTCATTGCTTTATTTATTTATTTTTTATTTTATTGAAGAACAAATAGCAATGAGACAGTTTCAAGACAAATTAACAGGACACATTCAATAAATTAATACATTGCAAACTGTTTTCAACATTGCAAACTGTTTTCACACTCTTGCTTTTCAAGGGTCAGGTACTGATTTATTTACCAAGGCTGTGAATAAATAACCTGAGTACCCCCAAAACAACTGAAAATTCCTGTATATGAGTTTGGGAAGCCAGAAGTGTAAAGTCAAGGTGTCAGCAGGATGGGTTCTTCCCAAGGACTGGGATAGAAGGAACTGCTTCGGGGCTCTCTCCTGAACTTGTGTCTTTCACATTTTCTTTTTTCTCTATGTCTGTGTTCACACTTATGTTTTTTAAATAAGGACACTGATAGTACTGAATTAGAGCCTACCTGTGTGACTGTATTTTAACTTATGTTTTGGCAGAACTGGGGATTGAACTCAGGCCCTTGCACTTGCCAGGCAAGCACTTATTCTACTGAGCTATCTCCCCATCCCCCCCCCCCCCGGTATTTAAACTTCAATACCTCTATAAAGGCCATAATCTCCAAGTAAGGTTGTATTATGAAATATTGGAGATTGGGACCTCAACATATAAATTTGGAGTGACACAGCCCACCCCCTATCAGGCTGTCATTCAAGAGATCAACACCAAATTACCAGATAATTTGAATTTGAGAGGGAAGCCAGAAATATCATGATTGACAGAAAATCTGATTTTTTTAAAAAGAAATCAGTGCTGGGGATCAAAGCCAGGGCCTTGTGTGTGCTAGGCAAGTGCTTTGCTTCTGAGCTACACCCCAAGCCCATGAATCCAGATATGTATACAATATGTACCATCCTAGAAAAATGCCTTGTGGACTCAGGCAATACCTCTGCATGCTGCATCTGCACCTGGGGCTCATCTTGCCAGCCTTGGACAAGGACTTCCTGTGATAGGCAGCAGCACCCTCCCACCATAGCAACCTTCCCAGAGCCTCCTTGTAGCCTTTATAGGTTGCCTCCCAGCCCTCAGAGCTCCTTGTCCTGAACCCAAGGCCACATTTCCCTGCTTTTCCCTTGTCAGTGCTTTTGTTGCAGCCTCTGAAACATTCACCTGTCACACTCCTAAGCTTTGGCCATGGGCCAGCCCTTCTCTGTCTTTTGCACTGCCTGGTGCAGTCCTCCCTCCCTCTCCAACCCCCTTGGATCATTCCTCTGTTATTGCACTGCCAACAAGGTGGCCACTAGGGCTTGCATACTGTTTTGCCTTCCCACTTTTCTGTATCTGGTAGTGTCATGAAAGTGGGAACCAGACTTACTTATTAACTCTTGGAGGATCAGAACCTCGATTGAGATAATTTAAATCCCGCCTCTGCCTATTTATCCTCTGTGACCTTGAAAGGTCAATTCACCTCCAACTCCCATTTCTAAATCTACAAAATGGCTGTACTAACTAACACAGAATAGGATTATTTGAGGATTTCAGGGCTGGAACCCAATAGAACTTTTTATTTTTTTTCCCATAATTTTATTGAAAAACAAATAGCAATGAGACAGTTCCAAATCAAATTAGTAGGACAATTTCAATAATTAATACATTGCATATTGTTTTCTTAGTGGCTATTTGTTGTACAAGATGGAGACATGATATTCTATTTACAAACATTATTAGAACAGATCCCTCTATTCATTGCATCAAGAAAATGTAGCTGTATGTCTATCTTAACTATTTTTAATCTACAGATACAAAATGGTCATTCAATTGTATCCCCTTTTTATTTAGTTTTGTCATTTAAATATTTGTGTGAATTCAGCAAAATATTTCAAATAGTCCAGTAGTCCATAATAGTACTGGGTTTTCCATATGTCTGGCCATGCCAGAAGTTGTTGACTTGAGTCTTTTACAGCTCAGCATAACAATATGGCTTTGCTTCTTATACTTTGTTTTTATACTTTTCTGTTGGATGGTTAAGACCAAGATAAAGCAAGACCTATGTAACAAGAATTGTAGCTCTTGTATCTCATTAAGGTGAGTCAAATCCCCTCAGGATTTATCCCGAGACCCTGTACCGCAGTTTGTAGATCCTTTATCTGTGTCAGCCATGTGGATGAGTCACCGCCATTGCTTGACCAATTCACTCCCAGTAGAGCTTTTCAAACATGGGTGGCAAGTGAGCGAAACACCTCAAAGGAGAGGCCAAAGTTCCCATGTGGGCTGGTGGACACCCAGAAGTGAGTTAGACATAAATGCGAGATGGATGCTGTACTTTGTTTTCACATTTCTTAATTGATTACAACTTTCAAAGTGGGTGTGGATGGTGTGTTCATTCCTACTTTAGAGGACGATTGACAATGGCAGTCCTAGAGGAGAATTGAATCTGCTGAATCCCTTTCTCCTGGCCCTGAGTTTAAGCAGCATCAGCCTCTTTACCAGTCAGGCAGCCAGACAAACCAGGCCTCAGAAATGTTTCCTGAGCCCAAGATCCCTAGAACTGGCTGGCAAAGAACAAAGATTCTTTACTGCTCCACCATGTGACTGGGACCAGACACCCCTCTCTGGACCTCCGTGTCGCCTTCTGTATCATAAACCACAAAGCAAAGAGGCTGGAGCATGAATCTGTAGCCAGTCTATCTGCATTCACCTCTCAGCTCTGTATCTCATTGGTGGAGTGACCCTGAACCTGCTTGAGCCTCAGTTTCCCATCTGTAAATGGGTACCCACAATAAAGAATAAATGATTGGGGCCTGGGAGATAGCTCAGTAGAAAAAGTGCTTGCCTGACAGGCATAAAGGAATGAGTTCAATCCCTGGTTCTGAAAAAAAAAAAAAATCATTTTAAGGCTGGGGATATGGCTCAGTGGAATAAACACTTCCCTGGCAAGTGCAAGGGCCTGAGCTCAATTCCCAGTTCCAGAGAGAGAGAGAGAGAGAGAGAGAATGCATCCTTGATCCTTGTGAATCATATGCTACAGTGCTGGCACACAATAAACATTCAATAAATGTTATCTATTTGTACATGTTCTACTAATGTATTCCATGATTCCCACACTCCTTCAGCACTCTGACTCCTTGTCCAGTGCTCCTTCCACCCCATTAACCTAGAAGAAACCCCTTAAGCAGAGTGAGCACAGCCCAAACGCCTTTCCTCCCTAGGAATCCACTTCTTCTTTGTCCTGTTTTGCTGACTCCCAGAACATCCTGGGCAGGGCACAGTGGCCCCAGCCCCCATTCCACAGAGCTGCTATGAAGTCCCCTACTGGAACCCTCTTCAGAGCCCCAGCTTTCTAGTGTGAACTCTGACCCCCATTCTTCCAGCGTGAATGGGGCCAGCATAAGGAAATGGGGCCCAGCTAGTGACCCCTTAGGGGGCTTGGGGGCCCAGCATGCCTCCAAGCAAAATGAGCAGAGCTCAGCAGAAATGTCTTGGGTAAGGATGTGGGTCAGTGGTCCACAGGAGCTGGTGATGAGAGTTGCCAGCTGCAGAACAAAAGGGTTTTGGAGAAAGGGTCAGGCCTGAGAACCTGCCCCCAGGACCTGACACAGGAGAGGAAATCCAGGAATTGGCCTCACGCTAGCCAACAGTAGCTAGCAGCAGAGAGCCTGTGGGCAACACCTAGGAATCTGAGTATCAGAAAAGTTCCTCTGTCTCAAAGTACAGACTGGCCTTAGGGAGCCATGGTTCACTAATGTCCCTTTCTCACCACAGCTGCCTGCCACTCCAGGCAACAGTCTCTAGACCCTGGGCCCTGACACCCACTCCAATCCACTCTCCCCAAGGCCTCATGACAACTTTCCAAAAACTGCAGCTGGGTTCAGGTATACCTGATGTGGCCACCTGGTAGCGCTGCACTTATAGACACTGTCCCTGGTCATCTTATTTCTGCTCACCTAAGTCTCAACTCCTAGCTCATCCCTGCTGGGGCTGAGTCCACCAAACTACCACGACAGTACTGCTTTTGAAGCCCTGTTGTTCTCACGCTAGCCAACAGTAGCTAGCAGCAGAGAGCCTGTGGGCAACACCTAGGAATCTGAGTATCAGAAAAGTTCCTCTGTCTCAAAGTACAGACTGGCCTTAGGGAGCCATGGTTCACTAATGTCCCTTTCTCACCACAGCTGCCTGCCACTCCAGGCAACAGTCTCTAGACCCTGCTTCAAAAGCAGTACGACAGTACTGCTTTTGAAGCCCTGTTGTTCTCCTTGTGGCCAGGCAGATGAGGGCAGCCTGCTGGGGGTGGGGGTGGAGAGCAGAGAGGTTCTTATCCCCTGATCACCCATTTTAAACATACATGCATTAGAGTGACATCATGGCTCTGGGAGCCATGGGCTCCACTGGCCAGCTCAACAAGTAGA